>JAFISD010000132.1:0-85073 GCA_022560085.1 Helminthosporium solani
CCCCGCCCCCCCCCCCCCCCCCCCCCCCCCCCCCCCCCCCCCCCCCCCCCCCCCCCCCCCCCCCCCCCCCCCCCCCCCCCCCCCCCCCCCCCCCCCCCCGGCCATGGAAGGTATCACTTTTTCCTAATGAAATCCCGGCAACTGGGAATATGAACTTAATCGCATGGTACTGACATTTGGTGTTATCGCCGGTATAGACAAAATCTAGATGGATACTAGTAATACTCTGTAGAAATGGAATCGAGTAAACGTTTAGTGGAGCCTGGAGCTGGAGCTGGAGCTGTATCAAGTATGCATAAATTTCCGTCATGTTTGACATGTGGGGGAAAATATAGTTTTTATTTGGATACATAACTAGATGGATCTATGGTTGAATAATTCACTTCCTATTCCCTTCTCCTCCTTCTTTCTTCTTTCTTCTCTTCTTCTTTCCTGCATATGGCTTGGTGTACTCCGTATACGGGTTCTGGTTGCGATTGGGTGGAAGAGCGATAGTTGGGTGGGTGAGTGGGGGGGGATGTTTGGGTATGATTTGTGGGGGTACCTAGTAGGTAGGTGTGTGGATAGGTAGCACGGTAGGTAGCAGGAACCTGGAAAGGAAAAGAAGAAGAGAAGAAGAAGAAGAAGAAGAGAAGAAGGAAAAGAAAACAAAACCTTCTATCCTTGTTGATTACAGTCAAGCAAAAATACTTCGTACAGAGAGTACCATACGGAGAAATGGCAAAGCCGCTCCATTCCGCACGCTATGACATGGAATATGGATATAGATATGGATATGTCCCAAGCCCGCCCCCTCCTACAATTAATCAATTAATTGTACAGCAAGCAAGTATACAATTTCGACACTCGACAACGACAACGACGACGACGACCAATCTATAGCAACAAGACACGCAAAAAAAAAAAAAGAGGATAAAAAAGACTTTTATCATTTCAGACGAGACGCCGCCATGCTAAATATGCCAGGTAAATGCAACAAAGATACAACAACAAGTATGAGGCATATATCAAAAGCCGCCACCCCCTTCCCCCCCCCCCCCAGCCAGCCAAAATGGAGCAAAATTAGATAACAACAACAACAAATAAAGGAAGATGGAAAAACGGCAACATGACAGGAGCGATGGATTTTTATTCCCTAGAGTGAAATGAAAAGGAATCCCGTAGAATATGCCATGCCGTACCTTGCCTAGACCTAGACCTTACCTATAACCCCCCCCAAAATACTTATATGACGCCGCCGACCCGAGATCAAAAAGGAAATTAGGTGGAAGTGGTGAGGCTTCGTGGAGACTATGGACGGAAAGAGTGCTGTTGTGTGTTATGCAACGGATTGATTGAGAAGAGCGACTTTGTTGGCTCCTTTGGTTAGAGGGTGCGAAGTCGAGGTGGATGATCGATGAAACGGACTAGAGCATGCTGCCACTGTGTTGGAATTGCCGTGTCCTGGAAAGTTGGGGGTGCTGCAATGAGCAAATAGAATGAGAGGTTTACTCCGGTCGAGGTCGCTTGTTTCCATGGGGATTCCAGTTGCCGTCTCCTCCACCACCGCCTTGACCTTGGCCGAAGAAGGCTGGGTTGAAATGAGGCTGGTTGCCGCCAAATCCGCTTGGACCTGTGAAGAATGATTGTCAGCAAGAGCCCTATTTGAAACAGCGAATTGGAAAGAAGTCATCTTCTTAAGGATTAAAGTTGAGTCGAAAGACATACCCATGCCACCCATCATGCCCATATTACCACCCATTCCCATCATGCCACCATTCATACCACCCATCATGTTGTTACCCATAGGCATATTCATTCCACTCATGTTGCCACCCATCATTCCGCCTCGGCCACGGTTGTTCATGCCGCCACGCATACCGCCCATCATTCCACCCCGGTTAAAACCACCATTGAAGTTGTTCATCCCGGCCATTGGATTTCCGCCAAAATTGTTCATCGGTGCGCCGTTGAATGCTCCCATGTTACCACCGCCCACATTACCAGCAGGGCCTGCGAAGTTGCGGTTCTGAAAGCCCATGTTATTTCCTCCTCGGTTGTTGAAACCTCCACCTCCACGATTATTGAAACGGTTGTAGCTCCCACCTTGACCGCCTTGGTTTCCAAAGTTCCCTGACGATGATCGATCACCACGGTTCTTGTCACGTTGGGGTACATCTTTGGGAAGGGTCTTGAACGGGTTGACATGCGGAGGGTTGAATATAGCGGTAGGCTTCTTCGCATGGGGTTGGTCTTGGTACAGCGCCTCAATTTGGTGCTTGAGGGCCGTCGCCGCCTGTGGAGATTGCAGCTGGACATAAACTTGGCTGCAGGCATCCGTTAGCGAGATCTTGACAAGACCCAAGACAGGCCACTCACCCTTTGCTCTTGCCGTTCACTTTGTGCTCATTGAATGTGATCTCATTTAGCTCATCCTCGCATCCGCTTTGGTTTGACCACCCGCGGATGTCTTCCTCGCTGATCCACCAGTTTAGGTCGTTGATCATGAGTGCTGCGGTCGCGCCTGGATCCATTGGGCGTTCATCGTCCTCTCCTTGCTTGCGTTTTGTGCCCTGTTGTTGTGGTGCTTGCTTCTGGAAAGCCTGGTTGTTTGATGATGCGCCGGTGCTGGAGATCTGCTGGGTCCCGTTCTCCAGAGGCGCCTCGCCTCCAAACTTGATGTCGCCGGCGCCGTCGGTTGAATCATTCACGTTCGAGTCGGTGTGCATGGTGGCGTCAGTCTGAGCTGCGCTTTGCTGGGCGCTGGAGTCCTGGTAGTTCTGGCCAGAATCATCGCCGTAGATGTCGATGTCGAAATTGTCATCGTCAGCCATTGCGCTGTAGGATCAGATTGCAGTCTTAAAAAGCGGTGAGGTAAGAGACTCTGTGAGTCTTGTATTGGCTTTAGTTACTTGGATCGTCAAGCCTATTGGCCAATGTACATGAAGCTGCTTGGGCTTGACACATCAGTGAACCGTCAGACAAACAATGAAGATAGAAGGCCACGGAAAAAGCAAAGCGCGCATTGCAGAGCTGAAGAGCTGAAGAGCTGAAGAGCTGAAGAGCGCATACAAGAGGAAATACGTACAGAGGCGCTGCAGCAGCGTGAAACAGAAGCCGTGAAAGTCTGCTCAAAGCAAGATAGGGTGACCCGATCGCCTCTGGCAGATGCGGAGAGAGAGTAAAAGTACAGGAGTTGAGTGCGAGAACGGAGCTTCAGCGGCACGAACTGGAGGGCGTGTTCCGCCTCGTCCGCCTCCAGTAACAGTTCGAATGCGTGCTTGCGGTAATACAGATGATGCCGCCAGAAACAGAAGTGCGCACTGGACTGACTGCGCTCTGAGAAGTATAAGAAATGACGTGTAGGGGACAGCCTCGCTGCAGACGCAAGCTACTATCTGGACGCGCCTGGAAGGCGTATAGATTGAGAACTAGACGAAAGGGTCAGTAGTTTGGCGTTCCTGGACGATGTGAGCAGCAACAAGCTGACCGGAGGTGAAGAGTTGTTGTTGTTGAGAGACGCTGAGACGCTGAGACTCTGAGATAGGGCCGAGTTCTGGGAGCTTGGGTCTATCGGATCACGTGCAGCTCCAACTAACCACTGTAGGCACGGCTTTCTCCGTTTCCCGCAATGTGTCCAGAGTTCCCCAGTTCCGAATTTCTGGAAGTCATCCACGTCGCCGTCCATTCCCTCCTCACCGACTTGCCCAACCCTCTCCAACTACCCACCAACAGCACTAGACTACACAAGCCGCAATGGACCAAGTCAAGGAAATCGCCGAGTATGGTGTTGCACTCCCGCCCGCCAGTTGCACGTGCTAACAGCTCGCAGTCTGCCCCAGGAGTTCGTCAAGGAGGGCATCCAATTCATGAACCGATGCACAAAGCCCGACAAGCGCGAATTCATCAAAATCTCCCAGGCCGTCGGCGTGGGCTTCGTAGTCATGGGCGTCATCGGCTACGTCGTCAAGCTCGTCCACATCCCCGTGAACAACATCCTCGTCGGCGGCTCATAATCGTCGGAATTCGCGGTGAACCTTATTTTCTTTCGAAAGCGCGCGCATATTTGACGACATTGTTCGTGAAGGAGAACAGACGGAAAGGGGACAGGACACGTCCAACACGGGCAGGCAGCTGTCGTGTGGACGTGAGTGGGCCACCAAACATCGGAACCTGGCCTTCAAACCTTCAAAATGCTGTACATTAGGATTGGGCGCGTTTTGCGCTGGGCTGGACAAGTTGGAGTTTGAATAATTATATCCAAATCTACAATTTCAAAATACGATTTGATTTACCACGTACGCTTCAACTCCCATACCGAACCCTTCCAACACCTGTAGCTACCTATTATATGCCCTGGCCGTCTTGTGTCATTAATCGGAACCCATAATCTCCCAAACTGCCGTTTACTCGTCATCTATAGAGTCAATCACATCAATGTCTCCTCACTGCAGCTGGCGTCCTATACAATCGATCATCATGCTGAAACCGAGCGTTCACCCTCCTTCCAATCTTCGGCTCCGCCTCATCAGTCTCCACTCCATCGTTCCACGTATGTACAGTGCATGTGCCCTGTGAAGTGCCCCATCCGTTCCATGATGTAGCTGTCCACGTTAGCTCTTTAACAAATATATAATGGGATAGGTAAAGACAGACCAGCTACAATAGGCGCATTGGGATGCCAACTAGCATCTCGAACGCAAGTCATCCAAGCTCCCCCATTTCTGCCATATGAATCGTATGTCTCAGCTATAAGACTAGGATCCCGCGGTCTGCTGTTCTTCGTCGCCTTCAAGACGTCAATCTTCCCTGCTAGTGTGGCGTCGAGATTCCACACATATACGCTCCCATCGTAGCTTCCACTATAAACATAACGTGAATCCGTGCTACCTGGTGGCGAAAAGTGACATCTTATCAGCGTCTTAAGTACTTTGTGTCCGCGGAAAGTGACGAGCGAGCAGTCGTGGGGGTGAGGTCTATAACCATCGTCATCGTAGGCGTGAGAGCGGTATTCAAAACGTGTCGTGTAAGCGTCGATATCAATACGATCAGCTTTCTCTTTAGAGTGCATTTTACGCAGATCCCACAGTTTCGCGGTCTGATCCTTCCCATTGGAAAGCACGTAGCGGCCATCGCCTTTGCTGTCGACGTAGGTCAAACCTTCAGTGTGGCCGAGGAAAACCCCCGCTTCGCGACCATCTCCCATACTCCGCCGGTCCCATACTTTGAGCGTGGTGTCGTCACTTCCAGAGTAGAGAATGTGAGGGCTTTGCGCGTCGCCGAAACATACGGCGTTAACATCATCTTGGTGCCCTGGTATTCGTAGAATCGATCGTTGTCGCTCGATGTCGTAGACGTACACAGAGTTGTCGCCTGCACCCGCTACAATTTCGCGACCGTCGCCAGAAAACCGAATTGACCAGATGCCAAAGTATGTATGGAAACCGTGTTGGATGTGAGAAGTTCCAATGTTGGAAAAGTCAAGCAAGTTAGGCTCGTTCCCGTCGTCTGGGTCCGTAGGAGCGAGACAAACAATGGAACGGATAGAAGAGTAGGCAAGGAAGCGATTATCGGGTGACAGTGATGCGTCGGTAATGGTCCATTGACCATATGGATAGACAACTGACTTGTAGTACTTCCAGTCGTAAGGATTGGAAGTGTCGTACATGCGTACCCTGAAGTCTTGCGCGCAGGAGAAAAAGAAGTTGCCATCGTCCGAGAATTGTCCAGAATAGCATCGCGCGTTGTAATGTATTATTGCATCGGCCACTGATTCCGGAATGAGGTTTTGCCTCATAACTCTGTTCACATTCTTCTGCCGGCCATCACTCCCCAGCCCCAGTTCTCTCTGCATCACATTGTACGCCAATCTCTTCTTCCTCTTTATACTGTCTTTCGGCCTGTCGTTCGATCCAAATAGGCCTGTATTCATCAGCTCTTTCCCCTCCTCACTCGGGACCTTCTGAAATGCCGCTCTTCCCCCGCCCTTCCTCCGCCTTGTCCTTGGCCCTACAGGATCATATCCAGTACCTCCTTCGCTACTGTCGTCACTGTCACTGTCGTTTCTGAATGCTCGCGATTGACGTAATGCCCCAGTCGTCATAAAGCCACCTGCAGCGAGAAGTTGTCTCATGCCTGGGTGACCCAGTAGTCGCATGATCTCATCTCGCGAAACTGCATTATTCAGCCAGTATCGCTAACCAGTTACGGGACTCAGGATGAAAGCATACTGTATATAGGTTGCTGTGTTGTGCCTTCGTCCTCATTTTCATCCCCGTTCCCCTCGTCGTCCTCTTCGTCTTCAGTGATTTCGACTTCGATTTCGACCCCACCCAAGTTATCTACCGCAACTGTAGCCCTAGTCAGTGATTGTATCTCGCAAACACTCGTCCTGCAGCCACCCAGATACGCACCACGTAAATTGCGTCCCGAACTTTCCCCTTCATCATCCCCGCTATCTCCCGGCGCAGGTACATAGTCCATGTCGTCATTGTCATCTTCAGTGTCGTGCCAGAACGGGTCGGACGGATCGTAGGCAACGGTGCGAGGGTCATCTTCTTCGCTTAGAATATCTTGCAGCGACCTTGAGGAGCTCATTCTAAGTTTATCGCGTCAAAGGCTTGAGAGTGGGGGTTTGGCGTCGTGCGAGAGTGCGCATCATCAAATAGCCGTAGATGGAAGCTATGGCCCGAGGATCTACGATAAGATTACCGGAGACAATAGCGGTTAAGTCCGACGGGTGCAGTTTCAAAATCCAACTTCGACACGTCTTTGATCATGGCCGTAGCGTTGTTTCAAACCTTCAGATTTAGAGCTATGATGTGTTGAATTGCATGATATAAAGACTTCGGAGTAAGAAAGCTCTCTTCTTTTATATAATGATTTATAGAAATAACAATAGGTTATGACCAAAGAATGATCCTTCTCCGATAGATTATATGAGAATATATTGCACTTCAGTATAAAGTCCCATAGTATCAAGCGATCGTTTCCTTCCCTGTCCCTTCTATATGTACAGAACAAGTTCCCGGTCCTTTTCCATCGACACCTAGAGTATAAACAAACGACGTGAAGTGTTCCATTCACAAAGCGAACGTGTCACCCAGCCGTAAATATCAACAAGAATTAAACCTTAGCAACAAAAGCTAACCCTCAAACACTGTACACTTTGACAGAGTTGATCAACCAGTAAGTTTCCCCAAATGACTGGGGTTGCGACGCTACATAAGACTGGCACGTGTAGGACTGCGGGCACCCGCTTGACCCCCAGGTAGCACCAGCCCAGTCACCACAGAACGTAATATCGAAAACCTGTTCCAAATCAGCAGGTGTGCTTTTGCGAATATACGACAAAGTGCAAGAATGGCTTACGATGTTCATGTCCCGAAATTTGGCGTCGAAGTCGCATCCGGCAAAGTTCGCGATGGGCGTTCCCCAAGAATTGTAGTCTGGGTTTCCGTTCCTAATGTTCGCAGGCACATCCCTAGCAGCCCAATACCACACCTTGATCTGCGAGCTAGTCCACAGAGCAGCGTACACGCCGCCGCCGTTCGCGTTAAAGGCAGTGCCGTAACTGGTGGCGATGTTGCTTTCACGACCGCAACCAACGAACCCCCCGTTGGCACCGCAGTCGGCGTTACCGATGTTGCGGCCTGTCTGACCGCCAGGACCAACACTGGGCGTGCAGCCCGGGGACGAGTGGAGGGTCACCTGGTTGTATGTGTTGAGGTGAACGCCTTCGAGGATGTCAAGCTCGCCTTGGTTGCTGTGAATCGGGTTAGTCGAACAGCTTTAAAATGTATGTCGGAGTGGTAGGCTTACGGCCAGTTAGGGCCAACCATCCAGAAAGCAGGCCAAGCACCGCAGTTGCTGCCAGGGACATGGGCGAAGTCAGCAATGATGAGGCCGTGTTGGTATGCTCTCTTGCTTTGAATTCGCACGCTGTTCCGGCCAACGCCGTTGGGGTTGAGCACTGAACTTGTATCGACGCCCATGTAGACTTGATTGTTCTGGAACCTGACTAGACCTTGGGCTGTTGCTGTGCCTTGGTCTACATAGTTCACGAAACCATCTGTATATGTTAGCTATATATATTACGATGCGGATTGCCACTTTGCATACGGGTGGGGTCGCCAATCTGAATAAGGTCAGTTGTTGTTGCCCATGAACAAAGTTGGTGCACATACTGCCTGAACATCAAATTTGCTAAACCAGTTACTGGCATCGTATGTGTCAATCAGACTCAAAGCAGCCGATTTAGCAAAGAAGGCTACGGGCGAAGTCTCGTTGAACGGAGCCTTCGGCCCTGCTGGTGCTGGGGCAGAAATGACATGGTTCCAGAGGAACGGTAAAGTAGCAAAGACGGACCTCAAAAACATGACTGACACTTGCTGTGAGCTGCAGAGAAGAGCGCGTTGTATGGAGTATTAACACAATTCATAATGGCGTCCACCTCGTGGTCTTTATATCATGACCTGGGCACGTAATAGGTAAAGATGCTCAATGCCTAGGTCTGCTGTCAAATCTTACTGCAGTATATCCCCAGTTGGAGAAAATAAATGTGACCAAGTCGTCCACCTTAGCGAACGCATTTCGATTCGTCAAGACATGCAAATTGGAAATTGTTCACCTTGTGTTGTAGTGACCGATGCCCAGCGCGAGTGCGATCCGGTTATAGCGAGCCCTGGTATAGCGGACGACTGTCCCAGCTAGGAAAGTCGGAGGAGACTTACGAGGAGGCGTGAACACTCCAGCAACCCACCTGACAGGGGCACGGCGGGTATCTGCCCATGAGTAATAAGGCCCCCTTAGTCTACGATTAGTCTAAGAGGAGATGAGTTGGTTCAAAGGGCAATCGAAGTGGCTTTGTGTTTACGAACGTTGACTGGCGAAGACCCTGCGCCGTTCATCAAACTGTGATCGATCCCGCCAGTAGATCTCGAATACGCGGTGAAGTGTGTCCGGACACATGTTATATATGATGGAAAAAAGCATATAGAATTCAGGAGGCGCGGCTCCGCAGACGCCCGACTTGCTCGGCACTTTCGACAATCGAGTTCGCAATGCAATCTTCTTTTGCCACTTTTTGAAGTGGCAAGGCAGTAGGATCCAAGGCTGTAGAGTGTATGAATAGTACTGAACACCCTGGTCTGGTGTAGAGGAGAGTAGGAAGCTAGACCGGCAATTTGGGTGTATGTATCTGCAGGGTGCTGTGCATGGTGGATAACGTAGTGAAAGATTGTCGTTGAGAACAGAAGTTTGTGCTTACATGTTCAATTATCATCTCATCCCCTAGCGCGCTCATATGACCTCCATGATGAACGTATCCGATGAGATAGATGGGGGCGAACTGTCTCGCTTTCGGATCGGCGTATCGCACACCCCGCGATTTCTCTAAGTGCCCGTGCAAACGCCCACCAGATCACACTTCTCAGAAGATTCAAGGACCACGGGACTGTTCGACAGCTCACACTTCGATGACTGAGCTTGATCAGAGATCTTGACAGGCTGCTGTGTTCCCTGGTTCCTGGCCAGCTGCATGCGTTGGCGTCTGCACGCGAAACGTTCGCGTGCCATGGCGACTCTCACGGTTCGTTGCTGCACGCGCTTCTCCCCTGGAACTTAAGACGGAAGATGGAGGGTGACATTGCTCTCGGCACTTTTTCGAGATGTTACGCCGACAGCGACAATGCAAGAGATGATAGTGTGGTTACAGTCGGGCAATTCGTGCGATAACTCAACCAGCTGGCAACCGCTGAAGCTGCGAGCGGGGCACGTACCCTGCGACGAACCAGAGGGGCATGTAAACAGCGGCATCTTCAGATTGCAGTACTTTTGAAAGAGTGATAGGGCGAAAGAAATGCATCGGACAGCGGATGAAGAGTTGAAGAGTCGACGGGAAGATCGGAGGATAGATGACACCTTCCTCATAGCCAACAACCTCGGCGCTAAACTGTTCCTGTCGATTTGTCGAATACCACGTGCTTCGAGGCGTGCAACCACAATCGTCTATGTTACTCATTACGGTGTCCTGTAGGTGGTCATGGGAAACAGATGACATTTTCAGATGGTGGTGGCGGACTATGGAATGGACTAGATTGAGGGATTCTTTACGAACTGTACGACCTCTGAAGGCTGGCGACCTTTGAAGACTGGCGACCTTTGAAGGCTGGTTTGGCCGGCTTCTATGAAGTCATCCCCAGAATCAAGCAATACGACCGTAAGATTCAACATCACACGGGGTAAATAGACGACAAGAACGAATGTTTGGAGTCTAGACACGTACTCAAGGAGCACTATCTCAAACCCCTTGATAGACTTGAGAGATCGCGTTCGGGACGATTCAAAATAGGAAGCTACTGTCATTAGGAAGAACGGCTCATATACCTGTCGTATAGGCGCCAAGTACGGCGGTTGAACAATGTATGTCGACTAGATGATCCAGGTCGGTCTGCTCTGGCTGGCGAAGATCGAACATGATTGTTGTAGCTACCTAAGGGTTGCCAAGATGTCCGCAGCCACGAGAGTACAGATGGACCAATTCGCGGTCGAAGATTCTTAGCGGGATGAAAGAAGTATCCTCCGTGTTTGCAGTAACCACCGCAAGACCCTTGAATTTGGCCCCACAGCAAATGTAGAGATTGCTCAAGAGACTATCCCCGCAATCCCCCAGCTAGTTCGGAAAGACCAGGGCGAGGAAACAGAAGATGACAAAGGGGAGGAATGTGGGAGCTCGGTTAGAGTCAATCAAGCTGGGAGCAACGTAGTTTAGCATTTTTAGATCCTATTAGTAGGGTGCCGAGCTTAGAAAGTTAATTTAGATGTAGTATGCTGCTCGGCTGGCAAGAAAGAGTGGTGAATTGGTAATCAAATGTAAAGAACAGTCTCCAAACAAGTGTAACACTGATAGTAATTAAGTGAGGAGTTCAGTTCCACCAAGATTACAGCCATGTCTTGACACATTCGAAAGGAGTACCGGTAATGCAAGAGAATCTCAGGGTGCAGAGCCTGTTATCAATAATCGACTATCTACCTTTGTACAAAAAAAAGAAAAGGAAACAAGCTGATCACACAACAGCAAATTTATAAGCAACCATGAAATGCACCTACTTCCTGTAGATGCTCGCCAATACCAAATCCGCCGACTACATCTCCCGAGCCGTTCCTTGCTGCGGGGTACACCCACCTCCTAACAGTGGAAACCTATGTGTCAACTACTTAGGTACACATATCTCCCTTTACATAAGCTCCCTCACAATTATACAAAGCAAGACCCTGCATCGCTTCTATCCAGTCACGTGCCATCCCTATTCCATCATCAACCCCTCATCAACCTAGTGTGACGACGCAGTCCGCAATAGCTCATCTCGTAAGCAACAACGCCTTAGTCAATGCTAATTTAACTCCCCCAGAGGCCTCCGGTTTACATTATAGGCTGGAGTAGAGACTGTCCTTTTAGTCGAGTACAATCGCGCAATTCCAATCAGGTTAGTGAGTTTTGAGGGTAGTATATGGGGTATATAGCTAAGCGGAGTGGCAGGGGGACGTCTGCGTACGCTTCGCTACTCTCCTATCAAACCTGTATACAACAGGCCGTCTAGAGAGAGCTTCCACCATGGGTTTCGTTCGAGACGGAGACGTCCCATCTGTAGAAGTTGACTTTGCAAAGTACCCGACATCTCAGAAGTTACTGGAGAGATGTCGGGAGTTCTTCGACGAAGTTGAGAATATGTATTTCACACCATCCCATTTCATTCCATATCATTTCATGTTGTCTCAATCTATCCTCTCATCATCAACAACAACAAGCAGGAGAAGTTGACCGACCCCCCTAGCACCCCCGGCAAAGACATGGAAGCCCACCTCAACAAAAACTATGGCCCAGGCAACCCCATCTACGAAGATCTCTGCGCCTTAACCCGCAAAGGCCTAGAAGAAGGCTGGGTCGCCAACATCGAGCTCGACGGCCCCAAATACCGCCGCTCTAAGATTGCAACACCAAAGGACGAGACGCGATTCCTAAGCATCACAACCGTGTATATGAACTCAGAGGAAGAGTACTCAGGACAGTATCATGCGCACCCATACGGAGAGATAAACTGTGTAGTGCAAATCGACAAGACGGCGGAACTGAAGGGGATGCAAGGCTGGCAGGGTGCAGGGTGGACTAGTCCAGGGCCAGGAACGCATCAGTAAGTTCATGTCACTGTTTGGGAATTGTTGATGAAATAGAAGATTGATTTGATTGTGATAGTTATCCACAGGTACGTGGTGGTGCGCTCGTTGCGCTGTTCTTCTTACCTGCGGGAAGGATTGCGTATTCTGCTCGCCCGGGGGATCCGCAGCCTGCGTGCGTCTAGGCGTACTCCACTTTGTTGCGGAGGGTTCCAATGGCGTTGATGTTTACTTCGACTGTGTCGCCTGGGTGAAGGAATTGGGGGTTTTTCATGGCGTAGCCGACGCCTGTTAGGATGTTAATTCAATGTAAGTTTGCTTGATGCAGAGTTAGTATGGAATGAATCACTTACCAGCTGGTGTGCCCGTCATAATAACAGTGCCCTTCTTCAACGTCGTCCCCTGACTGCAATAGCTCACAAGCGTAGGAATCTTAAAGCAAAGATCGTCGATCGTCTCGCTCTGCCTCACTTCTCCATTCACAATCGTCTTCAGGTACAGCTTCGACGGGTCGGGGATCACTTCTGTGCTGACAATTTGAGGTCCCAGTGGCGCATAAGAGTCAAATCCCTTGGAAAAGTTCCACTGTGGTACAGTCCCAGCTAGTTTCGGGTCCCGCTGCAACTTTCTGCTGCTCACGTCATTGCCGCACAAGTACCCACCAACGTACTCGTACGCATCCGCCTCGGAAACATTCAACGCATCTTTCGAGATGATGAAGCACAGCTCGCCCTCATAGTCCGCTTGCTCGTCCTGCGCAATCTTAGGGATGACAATAGGTGCACCGTGCTCGTTAAGACAAGTGTTGGCTTTGATGAAGGTCGAGGGGTATGGCGGCAGTGTACGCCCTCCTTCTTGAACTATTATATATCTTAGCTTTGATATTCGCCAGGACAAAGGGGCGAACTACTGTGCTTGATGAAGTTGAGGCCTATGCAACGAATGATGGGCACTTCATCCACGGTCACGGGACCTAGAACTTTCTTGACCGAAACCTCCTCATCAGTGACTTTCGTAGCTGGGTCAAATATGTCTCCGTTTGCTACTTCGATGCGCTTTGCTTTCAGCCCTGTCGACTCATTCGCGGTGCCGATGTCGAAATCCGGCGACGGCAGTATAGGTTCCCCGCGCAGAATTTGACCATCGGTTGACTCGAACCGGATGAGGCGTTTCCAGGACGGCATATTTGTGGCTGTGGATGAGACTTGGTCTGATGACTTGAGCTGAAGAAAAGTGCGAAGGTATAAACTTTATATCATGAATGAAGCTTCATGTTTGCTTTGTATGTGATGTGGGGAGTGCCGGGATGCGATTGCGGGACTAGAATCATCGGGATGTGATTCGGCACATTATTGGCCAGCCACCACTTCTACATGTACGATTCACTCCTAAAAGTACACCAAAATGCTCGTACAACGATTGGCAGGCCTTAGTTCTAGCTCCGAGAGGTCTTGCATCTGGACTTGCAGTCTATCTTTCCGGAAAGTTTACATTGCCTTTCATCTGCGAGGCCGGGATGTCTACGTCACTAAGGCTTGGGTATCCATGCCTTCACTACGATAAAATCCCAATGCCTCAATCATCGGCTTATCATCGAACCGATACAGGTACACCGTCTCCTCGTTCGCAAAATGTTGATAAGCGTGCCATGCGGGAATGCAAAATGTATCTCCTGTCTTCCAATCTAAAGACTTGGTTCCGACACGCGAGTGACCAGAGCCAGCAATGACATGGTAAACAGAGGACGCCGTTTCTTTTCTCTCTTTTGACGATGCAGAGGGAGATAGACGTTCAGCGGAAGGATTAAGAGTTTTACTCACTATAGAACTTCTCAGCACACCGATCGAACAGAACAAACGATGAAACTCACCATAACCCCCGTTAGCCTTCCTATAATCCCTCCTCACCCAACCTCCCTCCATCCCATCTAGTGCCTCCTTCATCTTCTCCCACGGAAACACGATTGCGCTCTTCCCACTCTCTACATCTACCGCCGGATACCTCGATTCCTCAAAATGCTCCACAAAATGCGTAGGAAAGAACTGAAAAAGCGGCAAATCAAGCGCATCAAGCCAAATCATTGGCCCAGATCCATCCTTACCATGATCATGCCAACTCCACGTCGGCGTAAGAATAACGTCCCCCCTCTTCATCCCTATCCTCTCACCCTGAACCGCTGTAAACCCACCCTCGCCCTCGATCACAAACCGCATAGCAAACGCCGTGTGACGATGCGCAGGTGCCGTTTCGTTGGGCATGACTAGTTGTAGACCAGCATATAATGTATCTGTTGTGTACGGCCCTCCTTCTTCTTTTCTTGCCGGGTTAATGAGCATCAGGACTCTTCTCTCGGCATCTTTTTCTTTGACTAGTTCGCCTGATCGTACGAGGTATGGGCGGATCTCAGAATAGCGCCAGATGTGCGGTATGCTTTTTGGATTTGGCCGTGGGGGGTTGAATTTTACCATTTGAGGCCAGAGAGGGACGGCATGGTGGTTTGAAGCTTCGGTTATGACATCGTTGAGGGTGAGAGTAGCTGTTGTACCATTGTCTTTGCCTGATGCGGTCGTGCTGGTAGCTCCGTTCGTATCCATTCCGTCGGTATTGTATGTGCAAGACCGATTGAGTTCAGATGATAGAGAAAGGTTAATATGGTTAAGAGAAATTCGAAGGGTTCAGAAGGGCACCTAAGGTGCTAAGATATCTATGGAGCTGTGAGCTGAGCTGGACCCTGATCAACCAACCCCCAAGTTTGAACCGGTGCTGCTGTACTGCCATTCGGTTCCCCGCATCTCAACCGCATCCACCCACCAGATAATCTCGCGGCTCTTCTAATTGGTCACTCTTGCATGCATCACATCGATTGTGGCTGATAATGCGGACTCCCATCTAATTCCGCATGCCATTCTCTAGTAATTCTCAAGAATGACATTTTACGCGGGCCGATAAAGGGCATGCGCAACACTGGTCTCTACGCCTTCGAACGCGCCATATTCTAAGAAAAATGAGTAACCAAAACCCCGGTGAAGATAACATGCTCAAGAAATGTAGGTACTCTCAACCCTAGGCACAAGTTTTACGACACCGTCGTCCAGATGATTTTCGGGAGGTTTGTTGACTTGATACCTGTGGGTTCCAGGCAAGGAACATGTTGACGCTTTGTTGGAGGAAAGAGGGTGTGCTGGACTACGAGTACGTTCTCTCACTCTCTTTACCACATGAAATTCTTAAGCGTTCATGCTGATTGTAGCAGGAGACGTCGTATCCATCGAATAGTCTGAATTTCCTCCGAAGCCTTCACAGCAATATCCATTCCGCGACTAAAACAACTGGAAAAGCCGAGTTTATGGAAGCACAATCCATTCAAAAGAACCCCAAGTTAAATATCCTGATCGCCGGTGCAGGCTTAGGCGGTCTCTCAACAGCCATTGCACTCCGCCGTCACGGCCATACCGTCACGGTCTTGGAAAAAGCAATATCCCTCGACGAAGTAGGCGCAGGAATCCAGATCCCACCAAACTCCTCTCGTCTTCTCCTACAATATGGGCTTGGCCCCTATATTTCATCAAAAGCGACCGAGCCTGAAGCAATTCGTATGCGCCGCTGGCAAGATGGTTCGGTCATTAGTACCACGCAACTTCGCCCAGGGTTTAGAGAGAAGTACGGTGCCCCTTATTATGTAGTGCATAGAGCGAACTTGCAGCTTGCTTTGCGGGATCTGGCGGTAGATCTGGGCGTGAAGCTGAGACTTGGCGCGGGTGTGAATGAGTATAGGGAGGGGACATTGGTGCTAGAGAACGGGGAGGTATGTGAGGCAGACCTTGTAGTTGCTGCGGATGGTATTAAGAGTGATGCGAGGAGGTTAGTGTTGAATGGTGTTGATCAGGCGCCACAGAAGACTGGGTTCGCGGCATATCGAGCAGTTGTTGATGTTGAATTGATGAGGGGAGACCCGGAGTTGGAGTGGTTGCTTGAGAGTCCAGGGCAAAATCTGTGGTATGTTCGAAGTTTTAACCCTACGTCTTTCAAACGACTCTCCAATATCTCAATGGCTAATATATATTAGGATTGGTGATAGCCGACATGTGATGACTTACACCATCGCGGGGGGCAAGTCCTTTAACATGGTACTTTCACACCCCGAGGATTCTGATCCATTGACGTGGTGTCAGGACACTGTCATAGAAGATATGAAGAGGCACTTCGAGGGTTGGGATTCATGGTATGCACCCACCCACCTCTTGTCCACTAAAAAAGCCAACAACTGACGTACTGAAGCGTCGTAAAGCTTATCTCCCTAATTCATACTACCCTCAAATGGCCACTCCTGTCCGGAAAACCCTTACAAAAGTGGGTATCACCGTCCTCTAAACTCGTCATAATAGGTGACGCCGCGCACGCAATGGTTCCTTACATGAGCGAGGGCGCTGCCATGGCAGTTGAAGATGGCGCAGCATTGGCTGAAATCCTGGCTCTGATCGCTGGCCCATCGCAACTTCCAGAAGCCTTGAAAGTGTTTGAGCGTGTCCGAATATTGAGAAGCGGGCAGATGCAGGAGGCGAGCCTGGTGAACGGAAAGCTATGGCATTTTGCTGATGGACCAGAGCAACGAGCTAGAGATGTGGCGATGAATATGCAAGGGGATGGCGAGAGTCCAAATCAATGGAGTGATGTTGTGACGGCGTCGTGGACGTACGGGTATGATGCTGAGAAAGAAGTTAGAAAGGCGTGGATAGAGAGCTTAAGTGCAACAGCAAGGTTGTAACCACGAATTGCTGGTGTTATGGAAACAAATTTGGTATTCGTGGCTCATCAAATATGTGTGCCGTGGGTATCATTGCTTTCATCATTGATCCTAAAATCTATCCCTTCCGTTTCTTCGCGGTTGACAGTGCTGCCGATATTGCGGCAACCTCTTTTTCTACCGCATCATCGTCTTCGCTTGCCGCATCGTCGTTTGATGCATCCTCCTCGTCATCAACGTCTAGCTCCAGGCCTCCTTCGTCGTCACTGAAGCCTGCGAACTCTTTGTCATCGTCTTCATCGTCATCGGCAGTGTCCTGTGCGTCATTCGTGGCTGCAACGCTTTCGGTGGCCTCACTTTCTGTGCCTCGTTTCCTTTTTCGAGGCATCTCACCTAACTTGCCCTCCCGCCCGTCTACTCCTTGCACTGGTTCGCCCGCCTTGCCTTCTTTCGTCGGTGGTGGCGTAAACCAAGGGATCTTTCCTCGTATCCAGTCGTTGAGTACGATACGAGCGACTGCATCGAGATCAGCTTCGCCACCTTTCAGCAGCCTACCCTGTTTCCTGCAGAGCAACTCCAGGAAACCTGTAGAATCCTTGTAACCGGTCACTTCATAGGTACGCTGCAAGTACTTGGGCTCAACGCGTCGGAGAACGGCTTCAACGTATTGTGCAGGCCACTCCACGTTCTCTACTCGAATACTCCCCCGTAACAGAAGCTCCTCATCGGTATCTTGTTGGTTCGGGGGGACAATGCCAGGGCAGTCAATAAGATATATACGCTTCATTAGTGTGATGTATTGCCATACTGATTATCATTAGCATGTGTTGGAACAATATGTGGTAAAAACCTTACCTTTGGTCTCACCCGCAATAGGAGCGACTGTGCAGACTCTTTTATTCCGGAGTGTGTTGACGATGGATGATTTGCCAACGTTGGGATAGCCGATCAAACCAACGGAGATCTGTTTACGATCTGAATGGAGGGAACTGAATTGTCGTAGGAGTGAGATCAAAGAACCCTTGCCGAAGCTGTTGTTGATCGATGCATGAAATGCAAGGGTAGGAAATTCCGTGGAAAGATGTCGAACCCAGGCAGCCTGAGACGCATTAGCCTCGGTACACCATAAATTCATGTCAATGTGGAAATAGATGTGTGAAGCGTTACTAAGAAAGTCGCCATAAAGCTGCGATGCAGAGCAAAGCAGAGGCGACCCTCAACTCAACGAAACACTAGACTCTGGCGACTCACCACCAAAACGGTGGATTGTCTACCTGCCAACCAAGACGGTAGCAGGGAAGCGAATCGTACTCAATCTTCCAAAGATGTAACAGAGGCTATCCATTGGGAGGGAAAGACACTTGACTTATCGATGGGTCGAAGCGGGGATACAGGAGGGGGTTCAAACTTACAGCAACTTTGCTAGGCACGAGATCGACCTTGTTGAGGATAAAGACAAGATGCTTGTGGGGGGCTTCTTCTCTCACATACTTTTCGACAGACCGACACCTTGTGCCAATGGGGTCCCGTGCGTCGAGAACATGAAGCAGGACGTCTGATGAATCAATGACTTTGTACAGCTCATTCCAGATGCGCTTTGACGTCCCCTTGGAAAAGATGGCTTCTCTCGCCGTGGTGAGGTCACCGTCTGGGTTGTCAACATTGCCAGAAGTGCCCGACAGAAGCTTTGCATGCTCCAGCTTGTCCAAGTACTGATCGTGCATGTCGTCGGTCCGGCCAGCAAGACTCTCGATGGAATCAAAATCGAGCTTAGGCCGTTTTCGCTGAGCCTTGGGGCCAAACGTGTCCTTGAAAGGCTCGCTACCGACGGTGATCTTCGCCTGGTGCTCCTTCAAGCCATTTACGTTGCCCTTCTTCTCGATCAAGCTCATGGGCAGCTTGTTGCGCTTCATGAGATAGGTGGTGGGGTCGGACGCCTGGGCATCGACGGCCGAACGAAAGGAATCGAGGGCATCTTGTGAAATCACTCGCGTGTTGTTGAACCACTTCCTGTTGGGCTCCACGCGGGCAACGGGTGCATCGCGGCTCTGGTACGAGGCGGCCTTTGTGATGTTGCCGGCAGCGTTGCGCTGGGCCTTCCCATCCGTGAGGCGCTTCAGCACCTTGACCTTTTTGGCGCTGCGATAGAAGTTCTCGCCTTTGACTTTGACCTAAGCACGTGAGTTGACCTGTTGTTGCGACGAAAATTTGCGGCGAAACCTACATTGCCCATGCCATCGCCAGTAGCACCCTGCCTCTCCTTCCTGTTCTTCTCCTTCTTATGTGTGCCCATGTTTCCGTCTCTACAATTACTGTGGAAAGGGAAGAGGAAGGGGAATGGGAATAGGAATTTATAGAGAGAGGAAGCGTGGACAAGCAAACCGCCGCCCCGTTAGAATTAATTTTGGACCGAACTTTTTGCGCTCGGGCCGGGTCTTCTCTGGCTTGGCGGGCTCACTTTTCGATGCAGCAGCACCATCAAGCATCAACCACCGTCGATTGAGAGTCTCCGTCCTTCGCAGCAGGCCAACCATCGCAATGCCGCCCCGAATACCTGTCCGCTTCCCATGGGCCGCGACATCGCCATCATCATCATCCCTCATTCCCGCCAGCACGCTCAACACGTCTCTGTGCATCCGCGCATTCTCCTCCACGCCTACTACGCTAGCCCTCGGCCCCGAGTCCCCTAACTATGTCGAAGTCCCCAAACCGCTGCAGCCCACATGGGCCCTTGATCCTGAGGTCAAAGGCCATCTGCCTGTTCCCCGCGACATTTTCAAAACGCGGTCGAGGCTAGCAAAGGAGTCTCCAAAGTTTGTCAAGCTCACGACCAAGGAGCCCGCGAAGTTGAAGGTGCCGGGCCCATATAGCAAGGATGCCGACTACAGATTATACAAGCAGAGACTGGCAGATGCAAGGCGGAAGGCGTTCAAAGAAGGTGTGCAGGAATTGCACGAGCGCAAGGTCACCATCGAAGCAGAACATTTAGCCAAGGTTCAAAAGGCAAGCGCTGAGAAGCGGGCTCTCGCAATGGCTCCACCACGGGACGTTGATGTCCTCACCGAGACCTCCATCTCCAAAAACATCCGCCTCTTCCTTGCCGACCAGCTGCCAAAGACCCCGCGCAAACTCATCGTCCAAAACCGCCGGAAGAGCTTTGCTAGACGTATGGCCAAACAAAATGCGGTGCGACGGTCACGTCTTCATGATTTGTATACCAACGCGAGAGAGTTTATTGTGAACGAGGAACAGCTGGACGAGGCAATTGAGAAGGCCTTTGGCACTAACGAGCACCCCGTTCGCTGGAACAACATGGGTGCCGTTGCACCCAACGCAACAGGTCTAAGCCCGTGGGATGGTCCTATTCCTGAAGGCGCTAGCGACAAGTTGCGAAAGCTCACAGGTAGCGAGGGTGTTGGTTTGGCGAAGGAGAGAGTTAAGAAGGTCGCCGAGGCCCTCACGGGTGGTAAAATGTAGCGCGGCCTATCAAAGAGGCCTTGTAAAATCAGGATATATGTACATTGTATGGAATGCGAATTCATGTATGATACCAAATCGAATGTAGGCATGCGCTTCAGTCGTTTCCACAAAAATTGTACCTTGTAATTGTCGAACCTGGAGTAACTATTTCCCTCTCCGCTCTTGAGAGCTTATACTAATGTGTCGGTTCGGCATAGCCTGCAAACATATCTAAACTCCGCCGTCGGACCCTGAATCAATCGATGACCGAACTACCAACCCGGGTGGTAGAAAGTCAGATAAGTGTAGATTTACGACGGGAAGACGCCTGCACAAACTGTCGTGTTTCTTCGGTGGAGCCGCCCTGTCTTTAAAGAAACAACAAATAATCTCCAGGACCAAGCCGTGGGCATTAGAAAAATCGACATGTTTCCTGTGAACGGTATTCCTCATATGAAAGAATTATACTCGTCGTAGGGTCCGAAAATATGAACTGTACTGCCGCCCACCATGGGTTGACTAGCCTCGACATTGCGTGTAAGGACTTTGAGGACTTCAGTGGCTTCAATGGTGATTTGTATGAATGAAGGGGTTTGGCGGAGAGGGCGATGGGTGTCCTTGTGTGATACGGTCGAGGGAATGATGGGGGGTTTGGTTTTCGGATTCCAGACACGGACAAGGCTACGGTAGATGGAAGATCGTTGAAAACTCGGTTTGTATAGTGATAGTCTTAGTATCTTCGATGCGAAGATTAGCCTTACTGAACTTTTAATACCGGGTTAGTTGGTTCTGTGAGATCCCGCCATTATCTTAAATGTTCGCGATATCGCCATTGGTGGTGCCGGCAGCATTGACATTGATCGTCACCTGAGTCGACACCTCTCTGCTCTTGTCCAATCTTAAAGAGACTCTGACTATCTGCTATGACTACAACGTACAGCGCTTTCTGTTTGCTGAACGAGGACATGTTTTGGTGTTTGCCTGTGCCTAGCTCGTCTAGTGAACCATGTCCGTGCTCTTGCTTCCCTTGAATGAATCGAAAGTCGAATGTGCTCACACGGCTCAACACTCTACACAGTACATCCCACTGCCTTGAACAAAACGATCGCGATGGCGGCGACAACGCAGTTTCCAGCTCAATCTACCTCTGGATCTCTGCGTTCGAGATCAGGAGCACATACTGCAGGGGTATTCCTCCTGGTCTTACTCTGGCTCGCCAACCCCTCGTTACGCTCTTTCGTTCTTTCGCACACTTTCTCTTCGCCCGTCGCTCTCCTTCGCTTTCACGCCTAGGTGTCGAAGAGAAATCCCTGACTCTTCTCTACACGCGCGGCCATGTCGACGTCGCCGCGCGCCGATTGCGGGCCTATCCCCGCGGTACAATACCTCTTCATCCTCACCCCACCCCACCCACGACACACAATGGTACTTCAATCGGACTCGAACATCCCACGACCATAGTATTCTCGACGCCCTCGATAACGAGCAGTACTCATAGCAGATGTAGCGATGGCGTCGGTGACCGACTAGGGGAGGACACGAACAGGGCCGTTCTCCAACATCTACTTCGTACTATCCATCAAGCATAAGCTCGAGAGCTGCGCGTAGGATACAGTGTAGCCTTTGGGTACTTGAGTACGTTCGCCGCCATCGTGTATGTTGCCTGCTGCCGACTGAGCCGTGAGAGGCTACGGGGGCCTACATATTACACGAAGCCTGACAACCAAAGTCGAGATGGATGTGGGGCCGACCCAATGTGGACCTCTCGGGGGAAATACTAATACGTGACAACGTTGCTGATTGCTGCACGTTTCTTCCGTTTCAATCTCATTCTGACCGTGTCGAAACTCTTGCTCAGTCAATCACCTCTTCAAAGACACTCAGGGCCCAAGCTTCACGGAAAAGCATTGAAATTCCGCGCAGGAGAATTGTGGGAACGATCGTGTTTCTCGACGAATCGAATCCCCGTACGCATCCGCCGAGTATTGCTGGACTGCTATGGCCGTTCGTCTGAGCCATTGAAACGTACAAAAAAGCGATGGACCGTGATATTGCGCGGCTGGTTCGCTACTCAATGTGCCGCCTGACCTCTTGGAATAATAGCTGCGCGGATCCTGGGAGATGGCGTTGTGTCAGATGACCTTGTGTACGACTCACTGCCCGATAAGCTGAGGGATACTGGTAAGAGATAGACACTGGAAAAACGGTATACAGTGTTTCATCCGGCTCTTGAGGCGTGAGTTGTACTATGAGGCCATTTGAGAAATGCGGCATCCGTCCTTGCGTACAGGTCTTGACATGGTTTCACCCTTGGGCTGGATATCTCTACTTGCGGCAGTCAAGGAAGATATTATATGTGTCGAAGCTATGCCTGGATTCTCTGTCAGCTAGAGAGTCCGTGAGAACTTCCATTCTCCTAGCTTCTTTGACGGTACCCAGGGGACGGTCCTCGGCTCCTTATCTCCCCTTGGAGTCTGTCTACAGCGCTACACCAGGAATGACGAACCTGTCCAGATCATGTGAGACTCTCTTCACACCATCTCGTTCTCATACATCCCAATACGCTTCATGTTCGCATCGTGCGAGTTGCGTATCGCACTCACACCGCTATTCGAATTGGTCGATGCAGGCATGCAGATCCAATGCTCAAGTTCGTCCCACACGAGTCGTATGTTAGAAATCATGCGCCAAAGCTAGAAACTACTTGCCATCATTGATGCTGGCCTTTTCTCATGCCTAAGGGGTGAACAAGTGAGCATGCCGTTGGCGGAGGGTGTGGTGGTGGGCACTGTCTCGAGCTACTTGTCCGTACGCAACAGCGACACCGTTACCGATGCCACTGCCTCTAGCTTAAAGACATCTGTGGCATCTCTGGAGGCAGAAAGAGATTGTGTCGCTGTGTTTGCCACCATTGTACAATGTACAATGGGTCGACCAGGATTCCAGTAGAGAGTTGCGATCCCACTCTGTAAGGGTCATCCTCAAGCGATACGAAGCTGGATGCCTATCGAACAACCCCGTCATACTCATTTCTACCGCATTGCCAGCCTGGTTCCGATACTGTTGGCTTTGCCATGGCACATTCAGAGCCAGACACAACAGTCCGTCACGCTCTTGACGCGAGGCCAGTCTACCTGCCAATCTTTTCTTGTACCTGGCTTGTGCCCCATCTTTATTCCCAGAGTGCAATTTTGAGTGCCAGTTCAGCATGTCCTCATTTCGGCATTCATGTTCTTGGCTGAGAATATCCTCAATGAGCGGGCCCTTCATACTCGTGTACTCCTCCCACCATAACGCTTTTGCCTTTGATACAAGCTGGTTCGGGCCTATTTTTCACATTCGCTCTACCTGACTGCCATCGAGGAATGAAGGCGATATCAGTGTCGTAAGACTATGGGCAGCAGTCGTAGTGTGGGCAGTTGTCCTCGAAATAGGGTTGGGTGCTGAGTACGGCTGGACGTTCCGGTTGCACAGAACCGGTGCCTGAACAAACTGCTCTCTAAGGCTAGCAGTGAAGTTACTTGAAGGGACGAGCCTAGAAGAAAACGATGAAATGGTTCCGGTTCCTCGCTCCATCGTCATTCGACCAACCTCAGAAAGATCTGTCAGCAGCAGCAGCGTATCCCTCCTTCTGATAATGGTCGTCATGGTTGGCAGTTCACTCTATCCACACATGATTTGCCATTCGAGACGTACGAGCAGGCCATATCCAGCCCAAGCTTTTGTCCAACGTCGAAAATTTACAGATACGGAGTTCAAGCATTCTATTCAAGTTGTCATGGCTGAGATACGCCATAGGCATCGCGGTAGTCTTCAAAAACGAGGCAGGCGCAGCGAAGTATGGAGCGGTCTGAACGGGGGTCGGGAACGAAGTCTGAATCTCTGATGCGATGAACTAAGCGGCTCTAAACAGCGGCAGGTAATCAGCCGGGTACGAAGAATAGTGACCTGTTCCGAGCGCTTACTGGTCGCGTCGCACTTTGTGAAGCTGCTCTGTGTTCCAACAGGCTATCTTCCCGGAGATATTGACACACCGATCTAGTGGAGGTTGCTTCGTGATGGACCAGGCCGCTGTAATCTGGTGTTGTGGACTTGTCACAGTCAGTCAGGGTACATCAGCGATACTGGTTTACGTTCTCGTGCTGCCCAAGACGGTAGCTTGGCGGATCGGATGTCCTTGATTCTCAGTCATGCGGAAGTACAGCTGCGAAATAATGGCCGGTATCTGCCCTATAATAGGTATTAGAGAGCCGCGTCCGATACTCAGCTTCGAATCAGCTCTCTCCTTGATCCAGCAAGCCGTCCTTCATGTTGGTTTCTAACGGCGTACGGTCGTAGCAGCTCGATTGAGAGTCTAGAGAGCGCGGGGCCGAATTAGCAAAGCATTCCTAGCTGCTCTTCTAAAGCTGCCGATACGCCTGTCAAAGTAACGGGAGGACGACTTACGATTCGCGGTACTGGTATGCGTTTCACGAACCTCTGGAGCGTGTTTTGTGAGGGGACATAAGAAGCCAGCATTGACGGGCGAAAGTACACGCACAATACGCGCAGCTCGGACCACGCACACCTCTCCCCACATGTGCACTTCTTTGGAGTTGCGATGTACAAATGAAATGGCTTTGAAATTCAGCGAAGAGTACTTTCAGAGCCGCATCCTTTCGTCAAGCGGCGATAGTCCAAATTATCGTGAGCACTCAGAGCGTTTCGATTCACAATGGCCACGGCTACAGATCTTACTCATCTGGATTTGGAAAAGACGACAGCGGAGTGTCAACCTAATCGTTTACCCCGTCGTTGAGCGTCGTAAGAGTACTACTGCTCTTCAACTACCCGAAACATAAGTCGGCGTGTACTTTTCAAATTCTCCTCTCAACACCACCGCCCACGCCTCTCTTATGTCAGAATACCGTCAATTATGAGCCTTTTTCATTCGGATATCCCCTGTTCATGCTCCTTTACCAGGCGCATAATGAACTTAGCATACCTTCAGGATACACATCTCTTGATCAACTCTAGAAGTGATATTTCCTGATAACCTGCTTGATCTACATATGTGCGAGATTCAGAGCTTGGGGTGAACCATCGATGACAAGAAAATCAGTATACACATCGCACACGGCATCCGAACATTGGACAAATTAACCAGACGACACACTGAGAGATGCTAAATTGTCAAGTCTGTTAACAAGGAAGAACACAAGTAGACTGGCGCTTGTGTTTTGTCTTTGCTACTCTGATGGAGCAAGATTCTGTCTACAATATCAGTATCCACAACCAGTGTGTTTTTCTGATTCGACCTATCGAAAAGTTGATCAAGATAGCAATACTGCGACTATAAATCCAGTTTGACAGACGTCCTATGGTATCAAATTCCAAAGAGGGGCTTGTTCGACCGCCTCGTGGTGCTGTTGTCAATGTTCGCTAGATCTCCAGGGATGCTGAATGTGCCGAGCTTACAGCAGATGTTCTGGTCTGTCCAGGGTTGGCCGTAATATTTCATGATGATCTTAATCCGCTTGGGTCACCTTTGTGTTCTCAATGCTGGTGTTGATTGACCGGTGTTGTAAGACTTGAAATCGGAACTCGTTCTGAGGTCAATGAAAATTTCGCGTGTGGCCAGGACGACTCAAGCCAGCTCTTAATTCCTGCTCGATATTGAGGGAATCGGGCTCTGCATCAAGCCGATCCGCCTCGTTGGCGATGACGGTGATGGGAGTTCCCCAAAATCGGCGGAGTGTGTCTAAGCGGAGACGCGCCACGGACCAATTCGCTCGCGGCCATTGAGTTGACCTACGTTGATGAGGATCGTGCCTTGAGGATCTAAAATATCTGGAAGCTTGAGTACGACCGAAAGCGTGGATTGTCACCTAAAATATATCACCCAGCGCCAATGGAGATGTCAAGGTTATGCTGTAGCGGCAAGTTCGGATGACACTTCAGCGACCTTCTCGACGGGACGTACAACGATCTTCGCTAAAGCGTCAAAACAAAATCTAAGTCAACGACCCCGCTGGTCTCTTTCGTGCACTTCACACAAGTCATTCACAATAAACCGAGTGCTCGCATGAACAATCAAAAGGGGGTGTTCCATGCTGTCAATCAGTATGAGGAAACCTGTCAATGCACAGATGTGATGGAATGTCTCAGCGGATATCGATTCCAGGACAGCAAGAGGAGCAGATCGTTTTTCAGAATTTCATATTCGGCATTCGGTCAACCTAATGCACCATCCCGATAACCTGTATCTGGATCGCGGCTACAAAGATCCATGAACCTGCCATGCTAAGACAACTAGTCCCCCGGCCTGCTCTCATGTCGTTCCAAACCTTGACCATGGGCTCCTTGATGATAATCATGCCGACTCATGGACCTACTGTGCTGAGACAGCTACTTTCATGGCCTCACCTCATCCCAAAGCTTGGTCATGTATGCCTCGACTATCCACGCCTGCGCAAGCTTTCGCATATTGGCCCTCTCTTCGCCCCTTGCAGCACGCCATTCCCGTTGCTTCCAAGGTGGCCAAGCACGGCGAATGTACGACACCACCGAGTCTTTGGAAACTCGGAGATAAACATCGCGTTTCCACTGGGGCCACATCTTTATCGCTTTCCTAGTGAACGGTGGTTGCACAATGGTTGACACGGCTTCTCCTGCTTGCAACGTAGCGGTCAGACGGCGACGCAGATGCCTCTCGGCCTCCGGCCAGGGATCAGTGAACTCAATTTCCAGGTGATTTGGATCAATGTTACGCCACTTCGCCAGTATTTGAAAGACCTGAATCTGTCGGAAATCTGTTCGTTCGGCATCGCTCCAGCCGCGTTGGTTGATGGAGAGCTTGACATGCTTAAGGCGAGCTTTGCCTAGATGTTTCAACATCATCTCAGTCGCGTATTTCTTGTTTTGTGATGTGCCCATAGCCACAGAACAGATCAGAACGTTGACCTTCTTTATGAAGAAAAGAGCTTCTTCTCCTAGGGAGCTCAGCCATTTGTTTGACGGAACTGGATCGGCGCACTTGTCATTTCCGGCAATCTGCTTAGTGCCTAGCTCAAACCTGTTGCACCTAAAGAACGCCTCTAGAAAGTAATGCCCGAGAATGGGATCTTCGCCCCGATCCAAGAGATTCTTATGATCGTAAATGCGGGGGCCCAAAGGAAGGGTCCGAATCAGAGGAGTGGGGAAGTATACGATGATTCCGCCACGCCATTTCCCAACCACCAAGATCTCGTTTTCCGGCACGACAAAATTGAACGACTTCGATATGAGCTCTGCAGGAAGGGACATTGCTCGAGGAGATGCTTTAGGACGCCAGAAAGGATTTGTGTCGCTTGCGTAAAGCTCCTCGAAGACATAGTTAATCTTGCCCTCTGCAAGCCGCCACAGACGATGCGGATGTCCAGAACTCAACCCATATGCCAATGGATCGATTCGCTCGAAGAGAGGATCTTCATTACGCTCATTGCGGTCCAAAACCCCGGCGATATTGATTGCGAGATCGAAGAATGGGTCATTTTCGAACAATCCGTTTGGCGGTGTGGTGAAGAAAGGAAATTTCTCGCGGAGCCAAGATAAGATTGCGGCCTCGCCAATTACGCTTCCTGGATACGCTAGAAGTGCCATAGCAATCAGCTGAATCATTGAGAACTTAGGACGAGCTCCCTCCTTCGCCGCTACCAGACGTCGCATAATTGGCGACTTGTCTTTGAGCATCTGTTCATGCACAAAGAGCATCGACGGGCTTGGGGAGGTGATGAGCTGTTGCGAAAGATCCGGGTTACGCGCCCAACCCTTGACTACAGTGGTCTCGGTGGCCTTGAGTCCAGGGAAGAAGAAGGCAACGATGGCTTCTCGATACTCTAGGACAACCTCATTCCCCCCGTAAAACTGGCTAATATCCAAGGCAACTTGTGTTTCCACCTCTTTGGTGTCTTCCACCTTAGCCATGAAAGCATAATAGCTACATTGCGAGGGTTCACGCTGCCGTGCTGCCTCGTCTGAGAGGAAGCCACACAGGGAAGGCTCGGGGTACTGGTACTCGAACAGAAGCCAGACCGGACCGATGCCGATGACGTGATATTTGATGGCTTCGCTGACGGAAGGCTTCTCGACGCGTTCCCTGATTTCTCCAAGAGCAACATCGGCAACGGTGAGATGTGCCCGATCTGTGGACAGAACCATGAGGATCACCCTCCCCGTCTACTCGCTGTAAGTATACGCCTAGGGACAACCAATTGATTGAGTGCTTACAACTTCTGAGGCATCGCGTTCCCCCAAGCTCTGCAGGGAATGGGGCATGACACCATTGGGTATGATGTACACAGGGTCCAGAGCATATGGGTCACTGGTTTCCAGTCCCAGAATCGCTCGCAGCCCGTCCACAACATTGTAGAAGGCAGTTGTCTCCCCGCGCTTGACCGTTGACGCCAGAGTATAGGGCCGCTGCGGCTGGAGCGACAGAGTAGCCATGGCTACGAATTCAAGCTCGTGGATCTTGCAAAGAGAAGACGAAGGTGCACTCGTACTCAAGTAACCCAGTTGAGTGAGGCCACGGGGCTTTGGCTGTGTGGGTGCGAAGACGGAGGCAGAGGCAGAGGCAGAGGCAGAGAGAGAAGCGGGGGATAGTATGACCTCGTAGCCTGGTATATTTCCTATCAGGTCCCAGCGTTTCTTGCCTTCTAAAATTTGCAAAACATGAAATTTCCCAGATGCAAACGCAACCAGCTGACTCACAGACAGGGCTTTTGTTTTGATTCGGCGTCCCTAGAAGTTTCCCGGGCCCCAGACTCCAAAAGCAAACGGTTGCTGTAATTCTTCCCGGTGGGACTTTTTCCATACAGAACTACTCCAAGCAGGAATGTGCGTTGCTCTACGCCTCTGGTTGTTGTGCGGTATCAATGGCTGACGGCAAATATTGAGGCGTATGGCCCTGGAGGAACCTCACCTTCCGCTCGCTATAGAGTATCATTTTTTCGCTACCATTCGCCAAACCGCTACCGTGATAAGATCTCCGTTTGCAATCGTACGGCTAGTCTATGATAGCAACATTAGAACGTCACACAAACGAGCTACCATATCTGAAGGCCTATGGCTCATGGCCGTCTGTTATTGTGTCTATGCTAGAGCATAATGACGTGCTAATTGTACAGGTTCAATCAACGATAATACATGCTGGCTAGACAGCTTCAGGATCTACAGGTCGAGTACGCAGAGACTCTTTGAGATAGACCGCTTCGACGCAATTCATTCTGAGCGAGAGAAGTGCCATTTTCAGCGTTTTTGGCTTGGACTTCCTAGAGCAGTGTCCTATGAATACCCCTCACAAATCTTGTAGCATCTTATACGACTATTCATAAATTTATTCGTAGAAAATTCCAGGAGCCAAAGGCTATATAGGGTGTCACACTCGCCCTCCGCATTCGTTTTCTACCACTCTCACAAAGTTACCACGCCTAAGACCAAGGCTTCGTAACATCACATCCTATAATACTACGATGTTGAAACGCTGTGAACATGGCGTACACCATATACATGGATTTGTATAATCTTGGCGGTTGTTTGGAAGAATGGGCAGGTGGTGATGACTGCCAAAGCGGTGGCTATCCTTAATCTTACCATGATGGCGGGGATGGGCGCGGCCTTCTTGATGCAGAAACCGATTGATTTAGCGTTTCCAAGGCTCTAACTTTATATTTCTCGCAGTAGTAAGGAACGAAACAGGCCCAACGAACCTAGTGGAAGACCATCAATAAATAAAACGGGTTTCTCGCTGATGTGATGATATGCGGTGAAGAACAACCTCAATTATCTATGTAGACGGTCGTTACATGAATACTAGAAACCGTGGCCATGCAATATGTTGCCTTGAAGCATCTATTGACCATCGTGACCAACACCCTTAGAAAGAAACTGTAACCCTTAGTCTTTCTTAACAACCTTCGAGATGGAGCTCGATTTCGATGTCTCCGATACAGGGATGAGGGTTGAGTAGGGTAAGCCGCGATTGATTTTCCGAATGATTGCATTCTACCAAGCCGTAAGAGTGACCTGCTTCCTCATCCTGTTTTAATGACACGGCGTCCTCCTGTTCAATGATTAAATGACGACTCTATGCCACTTTTTTCACCCCTGAAGCGGCATTTTTGCCCTGCCTTGGCGTTTCCTCTATATATGTATGCTTTAGGTGGACCTTGGCCTATAATAGTAGCTCTAGCAATTTCCTTTGAGTTAGTGGCGGTATTTTGAGGGGTGATTATACCGATTTCCTTTTTTGTTGGTGCTCGAGAAGGTTGTCTAGCCTGAGATCTACGGGTCGGCTGGGACGTTGCTTCAGGAGACACACTGCTGTAGGCTCAAAGATTTTGTACGATAATCGTCGATGTATTATTGCAAAGCGAGATACTCGTCCAGGACTCCAGGCGCAGAAGCAAAGCTTCGATTGGCTTGGACTCTCGCTTTGATAACGCTGTCATATGTAGCGACTGCTCTTCCTCTTACATTTCGGGTTTGCATGATTCTATCTAGCGTATGGTCCAATTGTGCCAACTTCTTATAGAGTTATGAATTGTTCGGGGGTGGGTAAAGGAGTAATGAAGTTGAATATTTCATCAAGGTGAATGTGTTGTGACTTGAGCGAACATATCATCGAGCGAACCAATCCGACAACGATGAAACCCAAATTAATTGCCTTACTTACTCCATGTGTTAGTAATATACACTTACTATTTGACCCACCATTTCCCCCATAGACGCTTTGTGTACGCTTGTACGGAAGTTCGTTACATGAAGCCCTTCATGATCCTCTCAACCATGCTGATACCAGCCAACTCATCTGCACTCGGCGGCACATCATCCACTTTCTCATTGTCCTTTCCAAAACCACCCTCCTTCATAATTTGTTCCATCATGCGAATTCCCTTCAGCTCTTGTAGCGGTGGTATGCTTTGCAGTGCCTTCGGATCAACCGCATCAAAAGATACTCCGCTTGTGGGCTTGACTGTGTCTTGCACCCCGATAATCTTTTCAGGTGTAACAACAAAGTCACACTGCACCTCTCCTTTCTTATCCGGCTTGATCTTTTCCAGGCCAAGCTCTTCTTCGTTAACGACCTGGCAACCGTGCGCGACAGCGACAACGGGCGCATTCTGTTTCATAACTTTCACGTCATGAAGTAGCGCCCATTGTACTTCGAATAAACCGTGCCCTTCCCATATGATGACACCTTGCGTGTTCAAGACCAGCGCTCCTAGCACACCCATATCGATACTGATATGGTCATCCTGCATCTGAGCAAGCGTCATACTCCTTCCGATGCCGAATCTCTCCATACCATCCAGCCAGCTCGCCGGTCGCAGGTCCTTCTCTTCTAGCCGCTCTGGATCGAGCAGGACAAAGCCTCTCCGTAGCCTGTATGTCCCCACTATCAGCTTCTTTCCATCCTTGAGTGCTCGGTATCGCAGCTCCTCCAAGCTGTTATCCGGCGTGATTAAGATCGTTTTTGCATCCTTGTAGCAGGGCAGCTCCACAAGGCGGTCGATTGCGGAGGGAGAATCACGAAAGTCGGGCGTGAATGACAGGAAGTCATAGTTGAAACGCGAGTCGGGTTTGGCATGCTTGATGAGCTCTGAATGAACCCGAGACCATATCTGCTGCCTCCGCTCAGTGTCGAGAGATTCAGTTTTCGCCATTAGAGAGTTTTTAAGCGAACGACTTTGAAATGATTGCAGGGTCTGTAGGGATTTGATTCAGCGAGGCAGCAGCTGGAGGCGAATTTCACGGCCAGAGAGAGATCTTCGAATGGGCCATTTTGTGGTGGGGGTGGCCATTCTCGGATGAATGTCGCGATGCGTCATTGTTGCCAACACCATGTCGGTATTAGGTCAGCTACAGGCAAACCCAAACTGCTCTATCCTTGCTCCGTCGATATCACTTCTGTGACTTCACGAAGATGGAAGAAAAGGTCCTGGAAAAACTTTTGAGCCTTGCTTTGGCCTTCCCCTCTCGCGGGTTTTCCGTTATTTCCGGATATTTATCCAACAGTTTTGAGGGTTTTCCGGCCTGGTGTCACGTGCACATCTGCCGGGATCAGAGCCGAAGTCATGACGATAGAGAAGTCTCTAGCCGTTACGGAGGAGTACGAACTTCGCATTTCCATTCTTGCAATATCTCAATGTTTTGGTATAAAATGTCTGGTCCCATACCGAGAAGCTGGATATTCGCCACTTGAAAACCCGTAGACCAAATGGCTACTACCGCCAACCCAACCAAGCCCAGCAATGAAGATGACGCAGTGCTTCCCATTGCCACTCAAGATTCTACTGCCGAACACATTTCCAACTTGGACATCGAGAATGCTTCTATATCGAATCCCACTGGCAGCGAAGAAAAGCCCCAGGCCAATGACCCAACCGAACCCAAACCTACAAAACTCCAAAAATCACTAGCTATATTGAAGTGGTTTGTTACCGATCAATGGTTCCTCCTCGCTATGGCTGCCATCATCTTAATTTCTTCCCAAGTCCAGGTCCCAGATGCCCAGCAGCACGTCAAACGAATCGTTGCTACCTATCTAAGCGTAAGCGTCGTCTTCTTCGTCAATGGATGCACATTCCCGACCCGGGTCTTGATTGAAAATTGGAAGAGGTGGAAGCTTCATCTCTTCGTTCAGCTCCAGTCGTACGTAGTCACTTCGGCAGCTGCCTTTGCAATTGTTAGTCTATGTGCGACAAGCCCACACTTCAGTATGTCTTCTTATCACTTCAGCCCAGCATTACCGAAACTGACTAGGATGCAGTGGATGCCTGGCTTCTCATCGGCTTACTTTTTGTTGGTATCGCCCCTACAACGATGAGTTCCAACGTTATTATGACTCGACAAGCCCATGGTAACTCCGCACTCACTGTTGTCCAATCCATCATCGGCCAATTCCTTTGCCCATTCCTTTCGCCAATCCTCCTGGAAATGTATCTGTCGAGTGGAGCATGGTACAGCAAAGTTCTCGTAGGAAGTGGTGGGAATTACGGCGAGATCTATCGTCGTGTTTTTATGCAGCTCGGCATCTCCATCTTCATACCAGTTACGATCGGTCAAATTCTCCAGTACCTCTTCCCAAAGATCATAAAAAAACTCTTCTTTGACTGGAACTTTATCAAGTTATCATCTCTGGGTCTTCTGACGCTCGTGTGGCAGACGTTCGACCAGGCCTTTCGATCTGGTGCTTTCAATTCGGTCAAACGATCCAACCTAGTCTTCATCGTCTTCACGGACATTATGCTATATTTTATCTGGCTCGGTATTTGCTTTTCGACTTCCATTGTTTGGTTACCAAAGAAGGACGTCATCGCATGCTGTTACTGTGCTCCTGCGAAGGCTCTGGCCATGATTGTACCCTTAAGTTCGGTCATGTATCTTAACGTTAGTCCAATCGACCAGTCGAAATTGCAAATTCCGGCCATCATCTTCCAGGCCTTGCAAGTTGGTATTGGTGGGTTGTCCACGATTGCATTCAGGCGATGGATCCGACCGGTGGAAGAGCGAGAAGCTCGCGAGAAACTCGCAGAGACTCATCCACAGCAATAAAGAAATTGAGATAGTGAGTTAAGAGGTCTTATAGACAAGGCTATTGGCCCTGCATATGTAACCACACAAAGTGTAACAGCTACCTTATCAACCACTCCACTTAGCCTAGTACACCGTGCTATCATTACCTACTCTTCTCACACTTTCTTGCACAGACGACTGAGCTTATACTTCTTTCTCAAATAAGCCAAGGTCAACCTTTCTTCGGAAATTCTGCAACAACCTCAATTTGTCCGCTTGGTCGGCTGTATAGTGAGGAGAACCTGGGAACCTCTGTCCCAAAGTGGTAAGGCCCCGCCCACGTTTCTCAGCGATTGGTTGTCGATCTTAAGATCAACAACTTACAATGTTAACTAGCATCGATTGCACGTGGAGGTACAAAACCAAAATATTCCCAGCAATCGGAATAGTTTTTTGTTCTTTACTGACCTCCCTGAACGTATCCTGTCAAGAGTTTGTGTTGTAAAACATGCGTTGTTATACCCACATCGCAAGAGCCCTCGGGCTAACCACTTGCGTGTCCGCCTACTCCACCCTCACATATGCTTCCCTAGACCATACCACACACATCAATTACACTGTCGTGACCGGTGTTTTCCAGCAAGACGACCCAGCGACGGACGCCTCGACTTTCAACTTCACAGCAACGAATTTCGGACTAATAAACCGAAACTACCCCACCGACTCGTCATGCCCCAACAAGCAAAAGGCGACACAATGGCAGAAACTCACACATTACATATCCAGTCTTAACAATGACCACGAGTCCAAAAGAAATAATGAGCGATACGCCCTTGTATTCTTAGGAAGACATGGCGAAGGATACCATAACGTCGCGGAGTCTTACTACGGGACCCCAGCTTGGAACTGTTAGTGGCACAAATCTCTAAACCTTATGCCTTACGTGGACTGACATCGCACGCCAATGTTCAGGTTATTACAGCGAACTAGAAGGTAATGGTACGACTGTATGGGCCGATGCTCATCTTACAGCGACGGGTACTCAGCAAGCGCTCTCCGTGAATCGGTTTTGGAATAGGCTCATCACAGAGGAGAGGATCACACCCCCAGAAAAGTATTACACCAGTCCGCTGTATCGATGCATGGAGACCTCGAACCTTTCTTTCAGCGGGCTTCAGCTTCCAAAGGAAAATCCTTTTGTGCCTACTGTGAAAGAATTGTTTCGGGAGGGTATTTCTGCACATACTTGTGATCGGAGGAGCAACAAGACTTATCTTGCAGAAAACTTTCCTACGTATAAGTTCGAAGAGGGCTTTGCGGAAGAAGATCCGTTTTGGCAGGAATTGCACAGCGAGCCGAGGGTGAATCAAGATATTCGATCTAAGACTGTTCTCGATGATGTGTTTACGAACGATAAGAGCACATACATCTCTGTTACAGCACACTCGGGAGAGATTGCCAGTTTACTTCGTGGTATGCTGGACCCTTTCTTTCTCGCCACGTACATGGAGATGTTGCTAAGATACGATTCAGTTCTCGGCCACCGCGTCTTCAGCCTCAGCACCGGCGCTGCTCTTCCCGTCCTTGTGAAAGCGACTACACTTGGTGGCCAAGGTCCAGTAACGACAACAATACCCTACCCAGCGCAAAAGACCTGTGTAGCTCCTCCATCTATCCGCGACCCAAGCTGTAATGACTGCTCGTGTTGTACTTGACATCACAACACTGCATACACGTGGAGACATGAGAACCACGTTCCAAGATGATGTGGACAGAATTATGTATTGAAAAAATTAGCGTAGAACAATATCAGCAAAGAAAGTGGTATAATTATCGACCGTTGACCTCGTAACCCAGCATCCCAGGGTTTGTTTCTATCCCACCCGTGCCGCTTCATTGCAGACTTTGAGACTTCTCCTTGTTGTGTAACTTCATATCCCGCTAGCCGCCCTTACTACGCAATATATATGAGGGTAGCGGTGTGTTGTTTACCTAATCATACAGAGTGCATCTTCCTCGATACGAAGGGAGGGGGTCACCGCCTCCGGTCAATACTTCATACCAAAGGAAGCAGTTAATGGCAGCGAAAGTGCCCATTCAGTTCAATTTGTCTCTATTTCTTGGATGTATGACTTGCCCTCCCCGTCTCCGAAACGACAAAGCTCCTAGAAACCATGATATGCATCCCCCTGTCCTCGCTTAAACTATTCCTATGGCTCGCTTCCCTCGGGCTCTTTTCGTTCCCATCGTCCTTGTTGATAGTCGTGACTTCGCCATTCTTCTTTGACTTCGTCAAGCTACCTCTGTTCACTCGATAGAAGTGCGTCTGATACCAGTTGGGACTACTCGGCAACGAATTGAGGTTCAGATCGGCACTCCTGTCTGTTTGAGTGCCTAGGCCGCTCTCCTCGTCGCCTTCGTAGGTAAGCTTATAGCCATCGAAATCTTCGCGGCCGGATTGATCGCTAGCGGCCTGGTTTCTGGCGTTGGACGCTTTGCCATGGAAAATGGGGTTATTCTGTTTGGATGGGTTGGTTGCTAGGCCGAGTTTGTGGAGGATAATCGAAAAGAGAGGGCGGATGGTGGCGAGAGAGCCGGCAGTGATAGCCAGCCCTTGTTCAACAGTTGACCATATGGCGATATCCAAAGTTGCCCCTAGTCACTGTCAGTGGAAAACTCTTAGGAGGATATCATGCGTTAACGACTTACATAGAAAGTCGGGATATCCGATACGCACAAGATATGGCAATCGTACAGCGACAGCCGAGCTAGCAATACAGCCCATGGTAAGAAGCGGAATAAGCGCAATCTTCGTGTTGCGCTTCAGTTGCAAGTTCATGATCAAAACCGTCGGCAGAAGGGCAAAAGTAAAGCCGGTGATGATGCTTAAGCAGCTGTAGATGTAGGCAAGTGCAATGACGACTTTAATATCGACACATGCACCGTCCTGGTTTAAATTCCAGAAGTAGGAAATTGGATGGCATTGAAGTGACAAGGAAAAAGGAGAGACCGGAAACGACGGAAATGGTCATCGCAGAGTAGATGATCCACTTGTGAATCTTTTGTGCGTCGATTCGAAGAAGAAAGTAGCCGATTGCGAGCTTGGAGCACATCATCGATGAACAGTAAAAGAGGTAACAGAAGTACCAGCCGTGCCTCGCTCGGGCGAAGTTCTCGGTCGAAAGATCGTCGTAATGTCGACCGGTACCGTAATGAACACCAATGTTCGAAGATGTACAATACGCAACGAAGAATAGCTAACAGTGTTAGTGATCAGAATACATCAGTGCGATGAGATTACCCACAGGGGCGAATCCCATAAGCCAGTCATCGTGCTTGAAGCCCTTTACCATTCCGATCCGCACATAGCATCTAAGAGTATATGAAATGACCGTTGTGATCATGAATGTAATGTTGATCCCGAGTAGCTCAGGACCACGGTTTTGTACATGAGAACCCATTGTGCCGCTGATGGTCACGAAGCCCTTCAAAGGGAGGAAATCAATCGGAATGAAAAAGCGAAGTTTGACAGGGAGCGCTGGTGCATTTGAAAGAACAATGGTAAGCTACCAGAACTGCTGTCCTGACTTGTGAAGGGATAAAGATAACCGGCAACTGTGCTATAGACTGACATGCATATAATTATCCACGTAATAGTCCTTATCCCGAGCGGGTGAGTTATCAAGTTGCCCGGCATTTCCTAAGGTCAGGGGTGGAGGGATGCCGGTTATAGAAAGGTGATGTTATGGCAAGGCAAACCATTGTACTCTTGCTTGTAACAACATCGGTATTTCACATGTACCCGTTAAGATCTAGATGGGAATGCGTGACTTGTAAGGGGGTGTTCGCTTCTGCCAAATTCGCTAGTGTTTTCCTGCAGTAGCGACCATTTGAGTCGCAAATAATGCGCGAGCGAGGGGATATCGTATCAATCCAGTGGGAGGAAATATTATTCCAATGCACGTCGGTTGGTCCAAACGAAAACAGCCTGTGACATCGTCCTCTCAATGCGTATCATTGGCCCTGCCAAGATGAATGCACGTAGTGGTTCACTAACTACTTCGTATCCACAGTGCACTCCCATTATTCCACCTACTTTCCCGCTCGGGGATTTTACTATTAAACGTAATTTTACTATACTCTCAAAACGATTTAAACAATACCTCAATGCTGGCATCCTCCTTACTACCACTACATCGATATGCTTACGCTATGTTGTCAACTCGTCATCTCTCATTCCCACAACTTATTACAGACGAGCATGTATACTCCGTACTCGTGGCTAGGCCTAATCACTGGATACTACGGAGTACTCCGTAGATACCTATTGTACCGAAACACACGGCAACGATGAATTGGCGCTCTTCATTAACCGGCGGCACTGGAGCGGCGAACTAGTTAACTGAAGTTAGCTTCCCCGCATTTTCATTCTGGAATCAACAAGCTGGGTGGAGAAAGGTGCAGATTTTATCTAGTTACCCGAGCATGCGGTCTTGATGCAAGCTTTAAAAATCGGAACGAGACCTTCTTCCGATATCTTATTATTACCCTTGTCATCAAGCTACAAAGTGCCTCGAGAACCCTCGAAGACTACATCTATCAGTCGTATAGCATCACAAATCTACCAGCATCAGTGATTATTACTGATAGCCAAGCGATCTTATTGTCCAATCCAAATGTCCCAACGCTTTACTCCTAGTGAAAATCATCGAAATGACAAATGACAATCACTTCGAGATGGGGGTGCACGGGTGATCCGCCATGGATCTCATTCGTCATGGAGTCTCATGATTTGACACTGAGACTTTTTGGACTAGCAGGTTTCATGTCTTTTCTCCAAACAGACGTTCTCGTTGGTTTGCGGGTAGCTATCGTACGGAGTACAGCTTGCTCAATTTATCTTCATGCCGATAACACTTCCACTAGTCCATCCTCGCTGCATATCAGGTTCCGACACTCAGCCATTTCCTCATCAGGTACAGTCACTACCCCTGTTCGGATGCCTAGCGTCAAATGGGTGGCACGTCTCTTCTTCTCTTATCCATCCATTTGACGCTAGGCATCTGAACAAGGGTGGTGACTGTATACACTCTTCCGTAAAGAAAGACCTTGCTACCGAGTATAGTATAAGGATACTTCGGTTTCTCCCTCCAAAGTAGGACTTTGCCACCTTGTCACAAGTTCAAAATACGGAGGCTCGAGTCTCACCATGGGGGGGTTTTCCAACACCGCACAACATGCTCAAGAAACCACATTATGTGACCATACAATCTAAAATGCATTCACACAAATACTGCTACGAGGGACATCGAGCCTGTTGCTCGTATAGTTCTGCTCGGCTTTTCGGCCTTGCTTGAGAACCACTTGACTGGAAGCCCGACTTGGCAGATGCTTATGTTGTTGATTATGCTTAATCACTATGCACGAGTTCAACTGATCATTATCCGCTACATCCAATACTGGTATTTCCATTTTCTATAGGTGTACCTCTGCTGTCTCTAGAGAAGTGGAGCACTGATTGTTACACCTATCATAATGAGTTGTTTATCCGACTTATCAGGTCAGTGCCGTTACCACTCGTCCATGATAGGACAGGCGAATCAGGCGGCAAGCACATGGAGAACCTGTTCTTGTTTCCCAACCCTGACCAGTGTTTTAGAACTTCCAATATACATACTAAGCGAGCCGTACCTAATTACCATTGACACAAAGATCGCGGGGTTGATTGGGAGTTTTAGCTGTTGCAAGTGTGGGAGAGCTTTGATATATTATTCTATTCTGGCTAATTCCCTACTGCCCATTCACGTACCAGTTCAACCCAATCGTAACTGCTAGATTTTTTCCTGAATAACAGGTTTGGACATTCCATCGTTGCTAGATTCATATCGATGCTCTGTTCCTTCACTGACTCAACACTGAGGGCCCTGACTGTTAGGTATGCACGTATGGTGCAGATGTACACATTCCGCTGCTTACCTTTATCAGCATCACACATTCTAGCTTGCTTTAGTCTGCACGTTTTGGAGGATTGCCGCGGAGAAATTGCCCCGGAGAAGAGACGACAGCGAATCACTTGTCCTACTTTTCGACAAGATAATCAAGAAGCTTTATTATTTTCGTCCTAACTGCTCTGGAAACAGCGCGCCTTTCACAATATTGTTTATTCTAACTAGTAATTCCGTCAGTAATGCCCGCCATATGCAGGCTGTATGATCAAGTCGAAGATGTCTACACAACAACCTGGATGACTTACTCCACGGTTGAATTCTACTTCTCTATAGTATTCGAGCTGGGTATCTTGTCTTCACGTTGTTGTAGGCATCAACCGTCACAGCTTATCGGAGACGTGTTTCTCGGCGTCGCGCTTGGAGAAAGTCGGAGGATGTTTTGGATAATGCGGCGAAATTTTTGATGATGAGATTGAGACTTTCAATGTTCCAATCGCTAGCAGAGACCTAGACGAGTGTACATGGAATACTATGTTAGCAAATGGAGAAGTTCCCTTCCCTCGATATATCTTTCCAAGTTCTCCGCGGACTCCTCATACCACGTTCTCAAAGTGTCTTCAGCAGCATAACCCATATGCGGTGTCAACAACACCCTGCTCTTACCCTTCTCATCCCAATTTTCGGACCTCCAAGCACTGTCGGCAGGCAAAGGTTCGATGTCAAAAACATCTAGCGCGGCACCCTGTATGTGACCCTGGCGCAAAGTATCCAACAGTGCGGCTTCGTTGATCAGCGCCCCTCTCGATGTATTAACCAAGAGCGCAGAGGGTTTCATCCACTCTAACTCTTGCCTATCAACGATACCTCGTGAGCGTGCACTTAGCACATAATGCAGGCTCACGACATCTGAAGTTTTGAATAGCTCTTCTTTGCTGACGACTCTGAGGGTTTTCTCATTCTTGTCTGCGATGCCGCCCCCAGCCACTGGTAGACCCACATCCAGGGCTAGTTGATCGGCCTTAGCTTGCGTCAAGTTTGCGCTCCACGCTACAATCTTCATGCCCCAAGCCAGCAAGCCCACCCTCGCAACAAGAGCTCCAATCCGGCCAAATCCTACGATGCCAATCGTTTTCCCCTGTAGGCCAGTCGCAAGTTCGGTCTGCCAACCTGCAGGAACACCCTTGCCTTTCACGACAGCATCGTCACTGGCCACATTCCTCGCCAAAGCCAGAATGAGTGCCCACGCATGCTGTGTCGTCGGGTGACCACCTCCTTTCTTGATATCGATCTTTATCCGCGCAGATGGGCCACTCCCCTTTCCGTCTGTTCTTCCTTTTCCAGGGGCAGCGACAACTTGTACACCGAGCTCTTTCGCCGTCTTCAGATCGAATGTTTCGAACTGCGTTCCAGTTGCGAGAATAACCTTGAGATTTGGCAATTGACGTAGTAGTTCGCCAGGAAATGGCGTACGTTCGCGCATCGCAGCGAGGACGGAGAACGGCCTTAGGCGGTCAACGAGCGCTTTGCGTTCTGCATCACTTGTCTTCGGATGCGTGAACGCGGGTAGTGTATCGTTGAATGTTGTGATAGAGACTTTGGACGAGTCGATATCGGAGAAAATGTCTGCAGCTATGTTGTGGTAGTCATCAAGGATAGCGACCCTGATGAGCGATTGGGAGGCCATCATGTGTCGAGGGAATATCTGTGCGATGTCGGAACGAGTTGTGATGGCTTGCGATTCCTGCCAGTCGCCCGCACATGGATAGCTGGGCCGGATGAGGTCATCATAGGGGGGCTTTAAGGTTTCTTGACGCGCATTCGAAAATGTGGGGTTGAACATTTGTAAGCACTTTATATCCAGCTTGAAGCTGTTCGGTCTAAAACTTCCTGCGACTACAGTGCTTTACTTCCAAACAAAGTATGACGAAGCACATCTCGTTGTCTCTCCCATTTTCACCACATTTTAATCGACTGTAGTATGATTCGATGTTCTCTTTCAATTTTTTCAAACTGATGAGATTTTGAACCATCTAGACACAGACAGAGCTAGCGATGTGGTAGTGAGTAAGGGAGTAAATGCTAATGACACTGCCGCATTCCAGCAACAAAACACAATATTCGCATGGCATGGTATTCCTTGAAAGGTCTCCTCTTTCTATTTCATCGTCTTAAACTTACACCACCTTCAGTCCAAAATGCCTATGTTTCCACATATCCTCAACTTACTGCTAGCTCTCAGCCGATTTCACGGCATCCCCGCACGGTATAATGGCTTCCAACACGAAGCGGTAGATGCATCGAAGCAGAAACTGGATAAGCATATCGAGCCGAACTTCATCCAAAACTTCGCCGTCACAGAACAATACCCAGCAGTGTATTGGGCCTTCAATGGGGATGGTGCCAGTCTCAGCGCCGCCGTGCATGAACAATCGACCGAATACAAGGCTGTTGTAGCAGGGACCGGATATTGCGATACGTTGTATGTGCCCACTACTACAACTGTGTGTGCCACAACAATCACCAGTATTGCTTCGAAGATTACCGTTTCGGAATGTGATCAGGAGATTACTTTCTCAAGTGAATGCGGATATGAACTAAATACACCGACTCCAACGATATCCACCAATGTCTCACTTATCACTTCGCCTCCAACCATTCAACACTTCATGACCTACTGGCTTGCTCTTTGGCAGCCTCTGACAGCCGGAGAAACGCCTTCGGATGTTGAGATGAAGGTCTGCAAGATTCTAGGCTATGACGAGATGGAATACACACGATACTAGGAAGTATAGGAAGTCGTCACGATCACGCAGACTTCGGCCTCTTCACACGAGGTAGCACTGAGAACAACGCTGAGCAGTCCAGGTACCCTCATTGTGGAGGCAATACAGGTCTATGCCATGGATACTATCGAGACTGTCGACTTGTCAATCATCCTTTTGCTGGAGACTGAAGTTGAGATTGAGAGCACGAGCATAGGGAAGAAGCTTTTCACACGGCCGAAGGCCGAGGTGGAAGTGTAGCCCTCAACCTTTTACATCACCAAAAATTTGAAGTATAAGACTTCACAGTAAGTAGCATGATACCCGACTTTCTAGTTATACACTGACCGAGCGGGCAGGTCTGAGCCGAGAACAACCCTTCGCATAACATCAATCACTACACAACATGTAGGCACAGTAACATGGAACAGAGCACGGCCTCGACCGACACTTCTCGACATGCCGGACTTTTGGAAGACCTGATGCGCGATGTTGCGAATCATTCATGGGACACCCCTTTTGTTTGAGGCTTCGGGATATCCATAGGTCACATACTTGACACAATTAATGTATGCTATAGTACTGGCAGCTCTCCATGCCTCTGTGTTGGACCCTCTTCACACCCCAGTGACATACATGGTCGTCACTTTACCTCATAGTCTCTTAGTGTGAAGAAGCACCCTCAACACATCAAAAGCCTACAAAATCTCCTCTCCTTCTATAATTCGTTCTTTTCCATGAATTTCGCTGAATGCACAATGAAAAAAGCTGCCTTCGCTCTTGCCTACGCTTCAGGAAGCGTTGCTCTAGCTAAAACAACACTCGCCTCCACTCTACCAGTTCCGAACGGCAACGGCAACAACACACTACACACCATCACAAAGACCATCTACGTGACCACAGTTCACTCCTTTGGTTCCAACTCTGAAATTGTCGCAGTTCGAGACGACGCCCGCGACACCCTACAATATGAGCAAGCCACCGACTCTGTCGTCACGCGAGCGTCGAAATCTCTCACTCATCTTTCCCACACATCCCCAGTCTCGGAAGACACTGCTGCATGTGGCTCAGCGCTTTCGAGAGCTTCAACTGCATGGGATTCCAAAGCACAAGTCTACAGCTCTCATAATCCTAAACAGGAGACTTCGAAAGGTGCTCTACATGGCACGTCTGCGAAGTCAGGAACCTTAAGGATGCGCGGGAATGAAAGGCGAGGTCAAGCTTTCAACAGACCCCTAGCTTTTACTACCAATTCATTCACACGCCCATCATCAATACCACAAGCCTCTCAATCATACAAATATTCTTTCTCTTCACCGAATCCCACAGCCTCCGCAATTGTACGCCCGGCAAATGCCGCACTCCACGACGCCATCCAAATAGCCATAGAACAAGGCTGGTACGAACTCGATTTTGTTGTCAACGGTTACGACGCTAGGCTCCCCGTTCTCGAATCAGATGCAAAGAGCTTCTGTACTAGGATTGCAACGGACAAACCAAATTCAGCGCCGACTTTCGACGAGTCTGAGTCCAAGCCTTCTTCAACTTATACCGCAAGCAGTATCGACATAAGTGAAGGAAATACAAGTAAATACACTTCGACACGGTCGATGAAGGAGAAGGCCGAGGGTAACGCTGGCGAGGCTATACCGTCGCCCGAGGAGAAAAGCAAACCAAAGACCACAGATACATCTGAACCTATAGACGCTGCGGAGAAACACAACATAAATAGCAATAATTTAGCTAGCGAGACGGATATGTTGGCTTCTTCTATATCTCCTACCTCTGTTTCAAATCCAGAAGGAGGACTCAACGGGATGCAGAAGTTTTCACAATCTTCGGGTGATGACTATTTCGACGGGGAAAAAGTTGCTACGCAAAGGATCCGTCGAGGCGCAAAGGATGAGAGTGACAAGGAGCCTATTCTAGCATCGTGGTATCTAGGACGGTTTCGGTGGTCGGGTCGGCGGTCGGTTAACGACAATAGTGGTATCAGGACAACGAAGGGACAGGAATCCTTGGCCAACCGGCACGATGGTGACAAAGAAGATGGAGAGCAGCCATATGAGTTGGACGGAGATGAAGATCCAATCTCAATGCCAGTAGCGCAGTTCGAGCCCAACAAGGACTTGCCCACCACCGTCATGTCTCCCCATCACAAGGCCACGAGCAAACCAAACACCTCCGCCGCACCCTTTGTAGATAAGCCATCAAATTTCAATCATCCACTCGAACTCTCCCACGAAGACGAAGACATAGACGTACCTGTTTTGGACGGAGAACAAGAAACCAACCCATCATCTCCTACCCCAGCATCGAAACCAGAGCCGCAGCCAAATCACCACTCCCCCACCACCTCATCACCACATCCCTCACCAGACCCCATAATCCAAACCAAAACACACCCGCACAACCCCCAAAGGCTCGAACAAGTGTTCAGCCCAATAGATGATGACTACGACAACGGCGAAGACAACGGCGAACAACCAAAAACAATAACAGCAATAATAACAATAACAACAACAAGAAAACTGCCCTCCCAGTCAACATCCACCCCACCAAAAAGAATAACAGTAATAACACAAACTATAACAGCAACCCCAAACCCAAGCACAGGATTCCCGCGCCCCAGACCAACGACAACACTAGGTCTGTATTCCACCCCTATCCATGCCACTAAACCCACCGCCACGTCTGCTGCCCCCTCAACCTGGGATTCAAACAACTGGATCCCTAATAGTACGTCGCAGGTCAAGGGGTCGCTAACGGAGGCAACGACGACCCCTTCTCTTTCTTCTTCGATTTCACTCTCTTCCTCTACTATATCTGGGCAACCTACGGCAACTAAGCCTGAAGCCGTGCCAAAGGAAACTGGAAAAGAAGAAAGCAGCGCCGAAGCACACTACAGCAGTCTAAATAATTTGATATGGGTCGGGATGGCGTTTGTCATGGTTTGGTTGCCCGGGTGGTGGGAGTTTCGGAACCATGCGTGGGGGAACGTGGAATGGGGATTTGGGAATGGGTTTTTGAGGGATGCGGGGGTGAGGAGAGTGGAGGAATTTGAAAGGAAGGGGAGGGTTTGACTTTCTTGCATTTCTTTAGGCGTTGTTTTTGGTTTAGGTTTAGGATTTGTTGCAAAGTATTGCGGGTTGGAGAATAGAGGGAAACATGGTTTGGGAATGTGGAGTCTAGATTGTTTCTTGTCTATGTATGCGGCGCGATGCAGCGTTGGGAGGTAGAGATAAAATGTATACAACGCCTTTCCTCTATGCAGTGGGGTATCATGGATAGTAATGTTACAGATATTCTCCTCGTTCCTCCAGTCACGTTAGTTTAGCAGGATGTGAGCGCCCTCGTGGCTGATGATGACCTGCTCTGTATCGAAAGCGTACTTGCGGCGGACAATTTCGAACACGATGAGTCCAGCACTGGTGCTTGGCATCTGGCGTATCGTGTTGATCCAAAAGTTCCTGTACAGATACTTGCGCCAGCCGCCATGCCGCTTCGATAGCATCCTGCATTGACGCCAGGTTTCCTCGTAGGCGTGGTAGTAGCGGCTCACGATGCGGGAGGGTTTGCTTTCTAGGTGAGCTTGGTAGTCTAACGCTTCTAGTCGGCGGTAGTGGACGTCTTGCAGTTCGGTCAGGGGGTGTTGGATGACTTGGGACGTCACTGCGGCGGAAAGACCGGCCAGGAGGAGGAACATGGGCTCAATCAGGTAGTGGGGCTTAATGACTGGGCGTCCGTCGACCTCGTCGTGGTAAAGGGCTTGCGATTCGAGCAGTGTGTCACGTGTCCGACTGCCGTAGTAGCGTGTGATGAAGCTGTAGTATCCCTGGCTCTTTACCGTCTCGAAGGTGGCGAAGAACATGGCGGCGCCCACAGAGTCTTTCACCAAGGTCAGGGAGAAGCCGGCGAAGACGCCTTGGAGACCAATCGAAGGTAGCTTGTGGCGTGCAAAATGCCACATGGTCTTGTACTTTCCATCGAGGATGTCGGAGGTGCGAAAGCGGACCTGGAGGGCATCGAAGGGTGCAGCGACGGTAGATTGGGCAGCCCCAGCCAGAAGACCAGCGGTGAAGGTCGTCGTAGGTGGCGGAGGGGGATATGTGCGTTTGGCCTGGTAGGACGAGGGAACATGCAGTTGCGACAGGCTGTGGAGGTATGCGGTATACAACACAGCTCCGATGCTACGCCCATCAGCTATGTACACAAAACAGTGCAGCTCAAGTTGGTGCTTGGAAAGAAACGCACACGGTATTTGCCATTAAAGGAGGCAGAACCTGATTCGGAATGAAGCCCCAGCCCTCTGTCCTCACCGCATACACCAGCACAGCGGGCGTAGTCATTCTCCACGACCACCTGGCCGCCTCTTGGACGTGCGGATTGATGGCCCTCGCATAGCCCATGTAGTCGATTCTGCCCCTGAAGAAAGCCTTCACCGGGGCTCGGAAGTAGAAAGCAACCATCCTCGCGGCGACTGCGCGCATACCGGCGGCCTGTACGCCCGTCACCGTAGGCTTGTTGGGCGTGGTCTTGCCATCGCCATCATCGCTGCGGGGAGCAGAAGAGGGAGGAGAGGGAGGAGAGGGAATGGGAGAGGAAGCCCCAGCGCGAACACTGGAGCTGGCGGTCATCGCATAGCATAGGAGGCGAAAGTAGGTTGCAGATGCATGGGGACGAGAGCTATGAGAGGTATAATTATAGAGAGGTGAGGGTAGCTGCACGCGCGCCTGTCACCAGTCGTCCCCCATACGAAGTGCTATACTATAGACCAGCACGTGACTAGATATATCTACCATGTAGCTTGCAGGAGAGCTTGCCCGTAAGCGAAGTTAACGCGCCTGGCCTGGTCCGCGTCACTCTCACTGCCGCTTCACCTCGCGACTTGTTGCTGGGCTTTTCTCCACCACACCGACGGCCGCAGCCAACCGCCTCTCCCTTCCCCAAAGGTCCCTCCCTCGAGCGCGTCTGCATCATGGCCGACGACATCGTCATCGACAAGGCCCTCTTCCACGAGCGTCTCACTGGCTTCGTGGCCAAGTGGAAGGCGGACAAGCGCGCCAACAATGCCACCTTCCAGGGCGCCGACTCAATCGCGGCCGTGGTGGGCAAGGCGAGCGACCCGGGCAGCTACCTCAAGCCCGCCGCTTTCCAGGTGAGTTTGCCATCGCGCAAATGGACCGGGCCAGCCTATTCTACGATGGAACGATTGCGCTGACCCCGATCCGCTCACAGCTGTGGCTCCTGGGCTACGAGTTTCCTGCGACCCTCTTCGTCATCACCCCCGACCTGTTCCAGATCGTCACAACCAAGAAGAAGGGTATGTCGCCTGTTAGCAGCTCCTACAAGTGTCGAGGGACTAACGTGCGCGCGCAGCTTCGTACCTCGAGCCGCTCAAGGGTGGCAAGGTCCCCGTGGAGATCCTCGTGCGCGGCAAGGACGCCGAAGAGAACAAGAAACAGTTCCAGAGTTGCCTGGACAGCATGAAAAAAGCCGGCAAGAAAGTTGCCGTGCTCAAAAAGGACAATGCGACGGGTGCCTTCGCCGAGGAGTGGAAGGCCGCTTTCCAGGACGCCGGTTTCAAGGATGAAGACCAGGTGGATTTGAGCCCCATCCTTTCCCAGGCAGCCTTGTCCATCAAGGACGAGAAAGAGCTGCGAACCATTCGCGACGCCTCGCGAGCCTCCAGCGCCCTCATGACCAACTACTTCGTTGAAGAAATGTCCGATATCCTCGATGGCGAGAAGAAAATCTCACACAAGGCCTTGGCCGACAAGGTTGCGAATAAGATCGATGACCAGAAATTTTTTGAGAAGCAGAAAATGTCAAAGAACTTTGACTACATGCAGCTCGACTGGACTCTGCAGCCTACTGTCCAGAGCGGTGGCACCTACGACCTCAAGTTCAATGCTGAACCTGACGACAGTAACCTACATGCTGGCGTCATCGTCTCCGCTCTAGGCCTCCGCTATCACACATACGGCGCCATGGTTGCGCGAACATACATGGTCCAGCCCACAAAGAGTCAAGAAGCGACGTACAAGTTTCTTCAGTCGATACACGGCTTGGTCATCAAGACGATCAAGGATGGCGTCGCAGCCAGCGACGTTTACAATGCCGCCCTGGATCACATCAAGAAGAAGAGGCCCGAACTGGAAAAGCACTTTCCCAAGAGTATCGGCTACGGTATCGGCACAGAGAACAAGGACGTGACACTTCTGCTGAGCGCGAAGAACAAGCGGCAGCTGAAGGATGGCATGACTCTTGTAATCACCACCAGTCTGCAGGATCTTGTCAACGACAAGCCGCAGGATAAAAAGAGCAAGACGTATTCACTCATTCTCGTCGACACGGTTCGAGTCAGCCCCGCCGACTGTGCTGTCTTTACTAAGGATACGCCATCTTCCCTCGACTCCATCTCGTTCTTCTTCGATGAATCAGAGGAGGAGACCAAGCCCAAGCCAAAGAAGGAACGTCCGGCCATTGCCCAGACGAACCTGACAAAAACGCGGACCCGGCACGAGCGACCTACCAATCAAGATGCAGAGAAGGAGGCACAGCGACGAGAACATCAAAAAGAGCTGCATGCGAAGAAACAAAAGGAGGGTCTCGAGCAGTATGGTGAAGGTGCCAAAGCGCTGAACGGAACCGAGGAGAAGAAGTTCAAACGTTTCGAGTCGTACAAGAGAGACAACCAGCTGCCAACCATGCGCGACCTGGAAGTCTCGGTCGACAAGAAGAACCTCACCGTCATCCTACCTATTATGGGACGCCCTGTACCTTTCCACATTCACACGATTAAAAACGCATCACACACCCCCGAATCCGACTTTACCTCACTACGTATCAACTTCCTCTCGCCAGGTCAAGGTGTGGGTCGGAAAGATGATCAACAGCCTTTCGAAGACCCCAACGCACACTTCATTCGTAGTTTGACCTTCCGTTCACACGATGTTGACCGCATCGAGCGCATCACCAAAGACATTACGGAGCTGAAGAAAGATGTTGTTCGACGCGAGCAGGAGAAGAAGCAGTTGGAGGACGTCGTTGAGCAAGACAAGCTCGTGCCCATCAAGAGTAAGTTCATCTACCCCAGTAATCTGATGCAACCCAAGGCTAACCATCGTAGGCCGGAAACCGTTTGGACTTGACCTCATTTTCCTACGACCCGCACTTGACGGTAAGCGAATCCCTGGCAATGTCGAGATTCATCAAAACGGTCTGCGCTACGTGCATGGCTCTGGCGGTGTAAAGGTCGATATCCTCTTCAGTAACATGAAGCATCTTTTCTTTCAACCCTCGCAACATGAACTCATCGTCATCATCCACGTTCATCTCAAGAACCCCATCATGCTCGGCAAGAAGAAGACCAAGGACGTACAATTCGTTCGTGAAGCTACCGATATGGCCTTTGACGAGACGGGCAACCGAAAGCGCCGTCACAAGTTCGGCGACGAGGAAGAATTTGAACAAGAGCAGGAAGAGCGAAGGCGTCGTGCAGCTCTCGACAAAGAATTCAAAAACTTTGCCGAGAAGATTGCAGACGCGGCCCGGAATGAGAATGTCAGCGTCGACATCCCATACCGTGAGCTCGGCTTCAACGGTGTTCCTTCACGTTCCTCCGTCCTTGTGTGTCCGACTACCGATTGTCTGGTTCAGCTCACCGAGCCGCCCTTCACCTGCATCACGCTCGCCGAAATCGAAATCGTCCATCTCGAACGTGTGCAATTCGGTCTCCGCAACTTTGATATGGTCATCGTTTTCAAAGACTTCAACCGACCCCCCACACATATCAACACTATCCCTGTCGAGTGTCTCGACCCCGTAAAGGATTGGCTCGACTCGGTCGACATTCCCTTCACTGAAGGTCCGCTCAATCTCCAATGGGCCACCATCATGAAGACGGTCACCTCAGATCCGCATCAATTCTTTGCCGATGGTGGATGGAACTTCTTGTCAACGGAGTCGGACGATGAGGGTGGTGACGAAGAGGAAGAAGAGTCGGCGTTTGAGGTTAGCGAGAGCGAACTTGCCATCTCCGACGAGAGCTCCGAGGATGGAAGCGACTTTGATGAGAATGCCTCAGACGAGATGAGCGACGAAGGTTCAGAAGAAGACTTCTCCGAGGGCGAAGATTGGGATGAGCTGGAAAAGAAGGCAGCAAAGAAGGACCGGGACGGCGGTTTGAATGATGAAGAAAAGCCCAAGAAGAGGAAGAGGTGAATGGCGAGCAGAAGATGACAATGGAAATGGGTCTCGATTTACAGATCAAGGCTCAGCTATATAATAGCGGGCTGAGCTGGCAGCTCCTCCTTTGCCCCAGATGCGGGGTTCTTCCTTTCCATCTATGTAGAGTAAAACTGACGGGTTTCCTTGCTTGCGCTGGAGGATGGATGGATGGATGGATCGTGTGTGGGATTTCCTTTGGGTATCAAAGGATATTGTGACATGTTCATATCTCACGGACGGATCGAATTTGGCGCTTTTTCGCAGCTGTGTCGGGCGTTGACACCCCAGATGGATTCCTCAATCGGAATCAAAATGAATACTCCTCTTCTTTGGGACGTTGATGATCGCATTGCGTAGGGTGACTTGTCTACCTAAGTAGGTACTCGACCTAACCTAACCCACACCCATATACCCACTCATATAACCACCCATACGGCGTACACGCACATATACACAGACACAGATACGTCAGATACGTCAGATACACGCAGCACATAGACAGAGCGAGTAAAAGAAGAAATAATAACCCTGTCTAAAAAGCAACACGCTTTTCACAACGATAAAAATTGAGTGGCATTTCATCATCAAACCCCAGACCAAACCTAACCCAAAGCCAAAAAACGGGTATTACCGATCCCTCCCATCCTATCCCATTCCATACCAATCCCCCCATAACATAATGCGTACGCACAAGTAGGGAGGTACACATATCTAAAAGCATGCATGTACCCATAACCAAATCCCTCCCAATCCATCCAAAACAATGCCAATCAAAAAAATCCAGCGAGTACTCCAACGCAATGCAAACATTACAATTCCGCCCCTGGCCGACTCCATCCCACTCGTTAATTACGAGGGAGGAAGAGAGAGAGAGAGAAAAGGAACAATGGCAAGAATCTGTCATCACCGATCCCGATCGAGTTCCTCCCTGCTCGCTCTTCTATGCATCCCTGTTGCCCTTCCCACGGCCTCGAAGCCTCTCCAAATGGTGGTGGCGACCGAGGAACTGACTTCTCGCAACGAAGTGCTCAGATCGCCCGAGTGCTGCTCGCGTGGGATCTCGCGGCCTTCTTCGTCGGCCCAATTCGCCTCGATGTCGGCAGCGTTGTTGGAGGTGGAGGAGGATATAGGAACAGGACGCGAGGCAGATGGCGAGTCGTTGCGTGTTTCCACAGCTTGGGCTTGGTAGTCTTCTTCATCTATAGAGTCTTGGGAACGAGCTGGGAAGGCGGAGAGTGCGCGGTCGTGGTAGGATTGAGAGAGGGAACGGACGACGTCGCCTTTGCAAATGGGGCAAGTTCGGCGGCGGGTCACAAGCCATGGTGTTCTGTGTGAGCATTAGCGGGCGAGACCATTACAGGAGCGGAGACCAGCTTACATGCAGTCCGCGTGGAATTCATGGCCACACGGTAGGCTCATGACTTGACTGACGCCGTCTTCGTATTCTTCCAAGCACACGACGCACTCCTTCTGTCTACCTCCATAACGGCGTCTCCATGCTGCTAGACCGGATTCGCGCTTCTCTTCTTCGGGCGTTCGATGGGGCTGGAGGAAAGACGACGATGTTGCAGGGGCCTCGGGCTCGTTCAAAGAGCGCGGGCGTGAGGGTGACGATGGATGTTGTGGCGACGAGTGAGAGAGAAGGGGGGTGCTGGGCGATGATGCGGTAGGAGTCGGAACAGGACTGTTGTCACTAATCGTATGGTATGTACGCACAGGTAGGCGGTCAACTAGCGATTTGGGCGCTCTCCAGCGGCGGCGGCGTATGCGGGATCGAAGGAGAAGGAGTGCGTAGACAACGGTGAGGGTCACAAGAGGGCTGACAACGAGAACTAGCAGGGTATCGAAGAATGGACTTGATGACATGTTAGTGGGAGTGAGTGTCACCCAAAGGCCATCATGATGATCTGGCGCGTCAGGCGCATCGTTACGATGTTTGAAAGTGGCATCCGCTGCGTCGTCGCTTCCTTCTTGAGACTCTGCATCACTAATCTGTGACGCCGATTCACTTTTGCCGCCTAACATGTTGCCGAGCCATCTTTCCTTGTCTTCGCTGGCATCTCCGTTGTATTCGCCGCTGCTGGGTAGATTGCGGCTCCCTTGAGACTTGGTCTCGGGCGTGGGAGTCAGCCTGAGCGAAGCCCCTGTTGAAGTTGAAGGGGAAAGAAGTGCAGTATCGCGCCAATCCTGCTCTCCGATCACAAAGTCGCTTTTTGTAGGTGAGGATGGTATCCTTCGGGTCGCGGATTTCGTGTCGACGAGCTTCTGCTCTTCTTCTTTCCAGTTGTTCGTTTGGACCCAGTCAATCTTCCCACTGCTAGGGGGTCTCCGATTGTCATCTTGAGAAGTTTGACCATTGCCAAAGCCCAAAGTAACTAGGAGTGAATGGAACCAACCGGTGCTTTGTGATCCTGCAAGCATTTCCTTGCCGCTGCCTTCGCGCGAAGTCTGCCTACCTTTAGAGCCATCTTGCTTCTTCGAGGCCTTCGCTGCAGACTTGTTCTTCCTCCCCTTCCCGCCCTTGATGATGTTCAACTTCGCAACATCTTCAGGAGACAGATCCCGCGTAAGCTCGCCGCCTGGAAGCAGTGTGGATAACAAATGGGCCGTTGTATGCGATGTGAAAAGGGACGGGATGGTAACGTCCGATGTGTCTCCACGAGCGTACATGCGGACCAAGGCTCCACCACGAACATCGTCGCCAACTATCAATGCTACACCACCGCGCCTTTGTGCCCATTTGACTTTCTCCAAAAAACCACAACCACCTCGTTTCACGAGTACCACTTTGCCTGCCATTTCGGCGTCCTTCTGCATGGATTGAATGTTTGCTTTCGGTGGGGACCAAGCGGGGATCGGGCGGTGGAGGTAGTCGTCCGTTCCGTCATTGTTCCATGCAGACTTCCTCCTCCTGGGGTACAGGCTTTTTGCAGCCACGTCTTCGTCCGAAGACTCTCGCGCGCGGGCTTCGGTATCCACTGGTGTCTTAAGCCCTAGTATGCCGACATTACCGTTACCGTCATTCCATCCAGGCACATCGCCGCACCCGAGCTCGCCCTCGCCCACATCCTCGTCGCCAAAGCCGCTGCCTACCCATAATGCGCCGCTCAGGCCAGATGATGGCAGCGCAGGACCAAAGGCGGCGGGGCGGGCGAGGAAGAAGGTAGAATTGTCGTCGGTAAGACTGATAATGGCCGACGGAGGGAACAGCGAGGCGGGCGAAGTGAAAGAGAAAAACGCCTTCACTCTACTGTTCTGTCGTGTCGCGGATGATGTGCGCAGGTTGTCGTCATGTTGGGAGCCGAATATGAGGTACAGCAGCAGTGTGAGGGCTACGAGACTGGTGCATAGCGAGAGGAGCAGCCGTAGCGGACGCATGGTGGGAAGAAGCGAGGCGGGGCTGGAAGACGACGGAAACAGAGCAAAGGAAAGAAGGGCAGAAATTGCGGCTTTTTGGAGGGGTGGAACAGCAGTATATGCTGAGCTCTACGGTCGTATACACATTCGGTGGGAGTTTGTGGTGTCGTCACTGGATGCAGATGTCAGCTGCAGAGCCAACACGCAGTGGGTGAGTGAGTGGACCACGGGCGGGCGAGGCTTTGTCGCGTGTGGTATGAGCCAGAACAAGGCGCACAACGCACAACAGAAGAAGACTGAACGGCGAGACGGGCGAAGAAGCACAATGGAGGAAAAGGAAGCAGACGGACGGGGGCAGAAGCGAGCGAGATATCTACTTGGTACAGCCAAGCTCAGAAAGAGTCAATCTACCACTTCGCACGGAGGAGTAGATAGTAGTGTGACGGGAGTGGTTGAGAGAGACTGTTGCTTTTTGCCATGTGCCATGATTTCTCTCTGTGCCAAGTGCAATAAACAACGCCGCTCCTTGCAGGCAATGAAAGGTACGGAGTATAATTACTTATCAGATTATTATGTATTAGATGGTCTTGTTCACGCCACACATGTGGGCAGCCTTGCCCATCACCCATCACATGCAGAAGACTGTCTCACCAGCTCTTTTCTTGCCTGCCCAACGCATCAGGAGCCTTTGATTCTTGTTTCATCGCGATTCAGACGGGGCTTGTTGTTGAGTCGCCGCTGAAAACACCAAACACGCACACACCAGGCCGTGATGGATGAGTAAGCATTCTAGCATTCACAAGACTGTGATGGATGAGTAAGCATTCTAGCGTTCACAAGACTGTGATTGATGAGTAAGCATTCTAGCTTCACAAGACCGTGATTGATGACACACAAGACTGTGATTGATGAGTAAGCATCCTAGCACACACAAGACCGTGATTGATGAGTAAGCATTCTTATTGTACTCCCTTCTCCGTAGGTGGCCCTACAAGCTATTATCTCGAAATCCTATCTAATTAATTAATCAAGACATCGGCCCCTCTCGCCTGCCTACAAACTATACCTCCAGCCAAAAACCCCTTCATCCGCCTCTGGCTGTTGCGACGTAATCATCGCCTCCTTTTATAGGTTTACTACCTAACATACATCTCCTCTAGATAAATCAATGTTCCATCTGCAGTTCTGTGGGACATTGCACGTGACATGGTGTTCCTCAACATGACATACGCTTGCCATTCAAACACTCCACAGACCACACATCAATGTACATGTATTTGCATGGCCATCTGGAAAGACTCACTCATCCCAAGACAATTACTGGCCCCTCCTATTTCCTCCCCCTCCCCCCATTCTCCATCGCGATAGCAGTGCGAAGGAAGCACGCCATACCGTGCTTGCCATGTTCCTCACCATTCCTTCCACACAGCTACCGTCATGGTGTCTCTCTTATCTATTCCGCTTCACACCCTTTCCCCCCCTCGCATTCTCTCTCCTTTTACATCACTCATCTATCATCCGTCCTATTGCTGCATCCGTCTATCCTACTTCCTAGTATAACCCTACGTTTACTATCATTTGCATCCCTTACCTGCTGTTCTACGAGCTCTTTTTCTCCCTCAAAGCATTTGTGTCTTCCACGCATTCATCGACGCCACCACATCCAACTATTGGAACTGGGCATCTCCTGAGCTGCCATAATGAACGTCAATCAACCCGCTGAGAGCTTCATGGTCTTGCCAGGCATGAAGCCAGCCTACACTACCGACCCAAATCGTCGTGGGGAAAAGCGTCTAGCGGGTCTGGGGTGGCTGCCAAACCGGGTCCGTCATATCATCATCTCCATGATCGGAGAGTTTGTCGGCACATACCTGTTCTTGTTCTTTGCTTTCGCAGGCACTCAAGTGGCCAACACGCCTCCCAGTGACACTGATGATCCGGCGAGTACCTCAACGTTGCTGTATATCGCGTTGGCCTTTGGTTTCTCACTGGCTGTCAATGTGTGGATCTTCTTCCGCATCAGTGGAGGACTGTTCAACCCTGCTGTAGGTTTCGTCAACATTGGTTCGTCCACTACTGACACCTCCAGGTATCTATTGCTCTGGCTTTAGTCGGCGCACTTGGATGGCTCAAAGCCGGGCTCCTCATCATCGCTCAAATACTTGGCGGTATAGCTGCGGCAGCAGTCACATTGGTACTCCTGCCCGGTGATCTCAAGGTCCGTACTAGCCTCAGCGAGGGCACCTCCATCACACGCGGCCTGTTCATTGAGATGCTTCTCACTGCCGAACTCATCTTCTGCATCTTCATGCTGGCGGCAGAAAAGCACAAGGCCACATTTCTTGCTCCTGTGGGCATTGGACTGGCTCTCTTCATCGCCGAACTAGCTGGTAAGTGTCTCGGATCAGGATCAGCTTGTCAATCAAACTAACATTCCAGGCGTTTTCTACACCGGAGGCTCTCTCAATCCTGCGCGCTCGTTCGGTCCTGATGTCATTCTCGGCACTTTCGATGGCTACCACTGGATTTATTGGGTAGGACCTATACTCGGCGCCATCTTAGCCGTTCTCTTCTATCGTCTCATCAAGCTTCTCGAGTATGAGACGGCCAACCCTGGTGCCGATAGCGACGGCCATGAAGAGCGCTCCACTAGATCCCCCGTCGGAGAAGCCCACCATGACGGTACATCTCATCCCCTGCAATCGTTCAATACAGCCTTGACTCATAACGATGCAGGTCACCGCACCGATGGTGCGGATGAATCTGAGTTCTTTCCGTCCCTTCAGCCCATCGACAAGCACACACAGTTCCACCGCTCTACCTCGTCCCCTTTCGAAGTGTCAAACAACATGAATGATGGCATGTACTCGCTGCCCAGCATGCCGGGCCAACCTCTCCCAGCGTATGGCGGCGACGGTCACAACTCAATCATTGACCATCCTAATGATCGACCTCGCGCCCAGCATCGTTCTGACTATGAGGAAGGTTCTGATCGTAGTTACAGAAGTGCGCCGGCCACGGAGTCGGGAAGCTCGAGTTATAGCTCCCGTAACAGCTCTTGACATGAGGACCCGTCGACAGAACCTGGTTGTCTTGGCGGTTATATGTACTGGCCTTGTTGCTGGCTTCCTCATTTCATACTCCAGGCTTGCTTTTGCCCTTCTTAAGGGAGGGGGTCGTTGTCCAAGTTGCATGGTTTTGTGAGTGGTGTATTGATAAGAAATGCTGCTGTTGGAGGTGGTGGTCTTGACAAAGATAGCGGGAAACGCAAGCTTCAGTGTGAAACATACTTCGCTTCTTTCGTTGTACTTTTTGCACACAAGATTCTTGCTGGTATATACATGTTCTTTCGTTCAGTATTCCTATGTACAAGGCTTGTCCAACACGCATGAGTTCCAATACACTCGGCCAGTCATGCCCTCAACACTATTCCGGCTCAGTTGAAGATGTCCAACGGGAACGCTGCAGCCATCGCCTCATAACCGGCTACGTTAGGATGCAACGAGTCGCCTCCATTATACTTACTATCCAACCTCGACGGATCAGCCTTATTCTCCACTGCCGCCGCAAAATCCACAAAATGGTCAAAATTCCCGGGTGCTTTGATCCAGTTATTGACGGTCTTCCTCGCATTCTCCTTATCAGCCCCCGCATAACTACTCCCGCCAAAGGGCGTGATAGTTCCCCCAATCGTCACCAACCCCGCCTTCTTAGCGTCTGCAACAATGGTCTTGAACGCATTAATCAACTGTTGCGCTACATTCCCACTATTCCCTATATCGTTCACGCCTTCAAAGATCATGACGTACTTGACGCCAGGCTGCTCCAAAGCGTCGCGCTTGTAGCGCGACATAACAGAGGGACCGAGACATTGCGAGAGAACACAGTTACCGCCTGCGGCTTGGTTGTTGACGGCGATGTTGGTGTGGTTTGACGCGAGGAGGCGCTTATGGAGGAGGTCGGTCCAGCGGTTGTTGGCGTCGTCGGTAGAGCCACGACCGTCGGTTATAGAGTCACCGATTATAACGAGGGCGCTGGCATCGCTGGGAGCGAGGGCATGCACAGCTGAGACAAAGTACCTAGATATCGCACTTCAGTCCAGTCCACACAGAGCAGGAAACGAGTTCCAACAAGACAAAGAGCAAAAGAAGAGATTCACCAATGCACACTCTTACTCCCGGATATAGTCGTAGCATTCACTTTATTCCCGCTCGCAAACCAGCTCGTCGTCCGACTCCCGGGATGCCCTGTAATGCTCGTTCCACTCTGGCCCGCCTGACTATAAAGACTAACACTCAAGATGCTCCCAGCCTGGACTTCGAATGCGATTTCATCAGTAAGAACCACCTGTCCCCTCGGCACCGTGAAGCTCGCTTTCCCGCCCACCGTGATGGCCGCAAGGGGCTCGGCCTGGATCCCGCTGACACCTGCCGCACCGCCGGTGGGAAGCGCTACGGAGCCTGCAGACACGGGGAGATCGGAGCCGCCGAAAGTGTTGGATATTGCGAGGCGGATTTTAGGGGCGCCGATGCTTATGTGGAGGGTTTGGCGGAGGGTGGCGTCTTTGAGGACGGGGGCGTTGCCCTGGGGTGGGGGATGTTAGGTGGGGATTTTAGTTGGAGGGAGCCTATTGTATGTTGGAGAAGTGTTGGGCTGTTACGTACGAAGGGGGATGGGGGCATGTTGCTGGATTCGACTAGTTGGGGCATCGATGTCCAGGTTGAGACCCATTTTGAGGCATCTTGGCGGTGGTGGATGGGATCGAGGACGCGGGGAAATACGGGGGTGAGGAGGGTGAGGATTGCGAATGCGAATGCGAATGCGTTGGGGAGGAAAGGGGGGGATATCATTGTTGGGATTTCGGTTGGTCTTTGATTGATGAGATGTACGCTGTAGAATTCGTCTTTTCTAGATGTATATCTGGTTTGCGGGGAGGGAGGTGTTCTTAACTACTTACTTTATTACGGCTGTCCTGGATTATCTCCACAGCATCTGCTCCGTACGTAGGTACTCCGTACATGCAAGATCTACCAGTAGCCGGGAGCCGTTATTTTCCACCGTGGTATAGATGGAATTCAGGCTTATTGCTCAATTTATTAGGGAGAGCGAAGGTGTTTGCGCTTGTGATGGGGATGATCCTGGTTGTTTGGGGACAATTAATATGGGGGGGGGTATATTTGGCTGTCTTGATGGTGTACTATATCTTTGGGTATGTATGGGGCGAGGCGCTCGTGGGATTTTTCCCGGTTCCTTTGACCCAGAGATTACGGAGTATAGCCGGGATGCTTGCGGCGTGCTCGGGGGGAGAGGTTTGTATCTGTTCGTCGTGGATGTGCTGTTGATACTCTGCTAAAGAATCGTTCGGTGTCCGTTTCGAATTGTGTAGTGTTATGCTTGTTGTACTTTGTGAACAACATATAACGATCGCTTGACGAAGCCACTGTACTTGAACGCTGGCTGTATATGGAGTGCGCGGAACACGAACACATCTTGGGATTTCTTCTTCCGCTACAAACATCACCTTGTAAAGTCAGGACTCTTAAGATATGGTCTGCAACCATGCTCCTTCTTCCGATGCGGAATGATCTCTCGTTGCGTTCCTGGTTCATATCTTTCTAGGCGTTCTGATATCCAGTCTCGTGTGAATATGCCAATCCACGACTGCGCAAAGTGGTACGCTCATTCAGAAGATTCATGACTTGCAAAAGTCGACCACTTTACTTGCCCTCGTCCCTACCAAGCCATCCACATACGCTAGGAAAATATCCAGCTCCAACATATCCACCAAACCCAGGCTTGGATTGGAGCTACGCAGAACTTGTCCACCCCACAAGATTCGGATATACTTCTTTCCTTCTCCTGTACCATATGCTTCGCTCTTCTTCGAGTACACTTCAAATACGATTTCAGATCCCATTCCTACCCAGACCATGAAATCGACTTGTAGTATACTTAGAAGACGAGACACCGAGCCATCATGCGCGACGTTATGCCGATAGATAATAGAAGATTTGTTGGTCACCCGATTCCGGATATTCTGTGCTAGTTCGGCGAAAAAGACTCCGTAGGAGCCGACAGCTGCTTGAAGGGATTGAGGCGAGTCGCGGTAGATGAATGAATATTCATACTGTCCCAGTCTGTACACTGTATCCGCTTGTTCCTGGCTTACACATTTACTTGTGTCGTTGATATTGCACGGAAGCGGTTTAGCATGGCACTGCCGCGAGGAAAGATTATCGTAGTAGTGATCGAAAGACTTGTGCCAGTCTTTAGAGTCTTCTGCAATCCCTGATATTGCATCCAGATCAACGTAGAGTGATTTGGCGGCTATGAGATGCGAAGTCCAATTAAGGGCTGTGCTACCGACACCATAAGATGAGTAGAGAGATGAGGCGGCAGGACATGAATAGCCTGGCTCGAGCGAGTCGACGGACGAAGGTTGAATCTTCAGTCGTGTCGACGTTGCAGGAGCATACATGCCATTGATGAGCATGCCCGCTACTTGACTCGTTATTACGTTGTTCGTTACCCGGTATGTGACTTTGTCGCTAATGTCATCGGGCAGAAATCCCAGAAGATCATGGTATACCCCGTAAAGATCTTTTCCATGCTGCCATGAGTCATCAAGGCCACCGCGGGTGATTTGGGGGAATTGACAGGTGCCACTAAAGCCCGTCGGTGGGATTGGATTACTCTCGGATGTGTAGACAGACCAGTAGCTTGGCGCTGAATCGTTGCCTACGGGGTTCAAGGGTTGACCGTAATAGAACAGGCCTTCATCAGAGCAGTCCCATCCGTAAGATTCCCTAGGGAAAGTGTTTGATGCATAAGGCGTGCGTTTGTGGTGACGATGGATCTAGGTTTCGGATCAGCAGAGTAGTGAGAAGATCGGTTCCCGAGGAAAAGTTTACCACTTCGACATATTCCATAGCATAATCTTCGCTCACAACTTGATACTCATTGCGCCTCACGTGGGGCATATTGCACCAATTGTACGTTCCGTAACTCGTCCCTTCGGGCAGCGTAGAGCCGTTGTAGACGAAGCCGTTCGTCCCGGTGCCATTCAGTACTTGTGAGAGATCATTGACCCAGGTTTTGTTGGGTGTATGCCATCCTAGATCCACAGTGGTATTCTGCGCAACCCCCAATGACAGCCATATCAATGGGACGATGGCTTTTGATGGCCACATGTCAAGCAATTGAAAGAGTGTGGAAACAGTGGCAGTCAAGATGAAGATGCAGGCGATAAATAGACAAACATTGCGCATTGTTAATAGAAGGGGTGGATAAGATTAGTCCCATTGCGTTTGCGGCACAGGATGGAGAGGATGGAATTGAGGAAGTGAACATGCGTGGGCGCTCGTCCATGTATGATTGGCCGACTAGTTATGTAAAACACCAAAGAGTGGGGCGTGCCTGGTGTCGCCTGTCAAGGAACGAGCTTCAATGTTTCCATCACTCAAAACCAAAACTCAAAACCAAAACAATTGACTGCTCATCTATTTACTTAGAGAGAGTACCATGATTCAGAAACTAGGTCGTCCCTTGCAAGTCATTGACCCGATTGCCACAGATTGACGGCCACCAGCCCCCAAGCAATGACCCATGTGTGTCCCAAGCCACCTTCACGATGCTCTTCTCTCCCATTTTCACACTGTCCAGTAGTTTTGGTCAGCCTCCATGCAGCGTGGCAGCGCATGGTCATCTGTCAAACATCTGCGGAATCTTAGATGCCCAACATTGCTTTTCAGATGGCGCTTCGGTCACATTTCCCAGCCACGAGAATCTCTCCGAGAATGCCTGAGCCCCGATCTACACATCCCAACATCATTAGTCACTGCTAATTTTCTCACCAACCATGTCATATATTCCCTAATACACCAGAAAATCCAGGATAGCGACTTTTACCTAGTCACCTAGTGTACATGGACGCGCAGGGTGCATATGAAGCGCGTAAGGCCCATGAGCTATGAAGTCATCGGTGTGCCGGACCAATGGTTCTGGGACAAACCCTACTAACATACTGTACGAGGTGTTTTAGCTCGCGTGCTTTTTAGAACTCTAAGAGAGATCATCGCATGTATATATAAACATCACCAGCTGCTGTCCCTCGAGTGAGCAGCAGACTACTCATCTTTAATACTAAAAACCCATCGACAACATCCATTTTATCACCCAATATGTTCGGAATCGGAGGGGGAAAGCCCTACTTCGGGATGACAGGAGCATGGCTTACAGCGTGGGTGACAGTTGCTTGTGCCACTGATATGACTTTGTTTGGATACGTAAGTCAACCCCAGGGTACATACCCTTGGATATCTTGTTATACAAAAACACCAAAAGCACAAAGATTTTAGTCTTCCTTTGTTTCATTAATTCTTCTCAACTATTCCCCGTTGATTGAAAAGACAATGGCTGAAGCCATGCTCCAATTGTAGGACTAAGGTGTTTTCGGCGGTGTCATTGTCACCCCTGATTTTCTCGACCTTCTCAATCTGAACAATAACCCGTCGCTCATTTCTACTGTCACCGCGATATACGATATTGGTTGTTTCGTCGGCGCTATCTCTGTTATTGCAATCGGCGACCCTCTTGGAAGAAAGAAATGTATATTACTCGGTACGACCATCATGAGCATTGGTGCTATCCTCCAAATCGCCGCTTTCGGTGTTCCTCAGATGATTGTGGGGCGTATCATTGCTGGTATAGGGAATGGCATCAACACTTCGACAGGTCAGTATGAGATTCCTCGGCCACTACTGAAGTCGGCTAACATGAGCAGCTCCTGTTTGGCAGGGAGAAACATCGAAGGCTAGCTGGCGAGGCAAACTCATTGTAATTGAAATGATTATGAATATAGCTGGCTTCTCACTATCGAACTGGGTGACCTATGGATTTTCGTAAGTGGACGTGCAACCCCCCTAACAACCACAGCTTACACAGAACAGATTTGTTGGTGGGAGTGCCGCATGGAGAGTTCCACTCGCTGTTCAATTCATCTTCATAATCATTCTCTACGCAACAGTTCCCTGGCTTCCCGAGTCACCTCGATGGCTCATGGCCAAGGGCAGAGTCCAGGAGGCTGATAGAATTCTTGCTGATCTTGAATCAACCGAAGTCGGCGACCCGTTCATCATCACACAATCGAAAGATATTCAATGGGCGGTTCAATTCGAAAAGGACAACGCAGTGCGCTGGAAAGATCTTCTACGTGGACGTACTGGTGATCAGGGCGGCACACATACTATCAGACGATTGATATTAGGCATGGGGACTCAGGCTATGCAACAACTATGTAAGCTTCAATCTTTGATATCAACCAGTTGATCATGGACTAACGAATGGAAGCTGGCATCAACGTTACATCTTACTACCTCCCGACTGTGCTCATCGAGTCCGTCGGTTTATCCAATAACCTTGCCCGCCTTCTAGCAGCCTGTAACTCTGTTTCCTATCTCCTATTCTCTTTGATTGGCATTCCCAATGTTGAGCGATGGGGACGAAGGAAGATGATGATGTATGCTGCTTTTGGTCAATTCTTTTGCTACCTGATCATCACCATTTGCATTCGATACAACGAGCTCACCTCACTACCGGAAAGTACCCGCAGATCTTGGGCCGAGGCCTCAATTGCCTTTTTCTTCCTTTACTACGTCTTCTTTGGGATCGGCTGGCAAGGGGTACCATGGCTTTATCCGACGGAGATCAACAGCATGGCAATGCGTACGAAAGGTGCCGCCCTTGGTACAGCTACGAACTGGATCTTCAATTTCATGGTCGTTGAGATCACGCCACCTGGAATTCGAAATCTGCAGTGGCGTTTCTACATTATTTGGATTGTGTTCAATTTTGCTTTCATACCCATTGGTAAGTCACCCCTCTATCAATTTATAGCCTTGTCTTAATCACTGGTTAGTGTATTTCTTTTATCCCGAGACGGCAGGTCGATCACTCGAGGATCTCGATCGCTTCTTCGGCAGCGACAATTGTCCTCTCCTTGTCTTCAGGAACAAGGAGGCTATCACTGAGAAGCGGCCCGAGGAATTCGTGCAAAGGGAAATCGAGGAAACCAGGCGGAATAGCAGTATTGTGCCAGGCGACGTGGGTGCAGCGCAAGAGAAGCACGCAAAGGAGGGATATGGAGACAGTGTCTAAATGCCAGCTTCAGACCAGCATCGCAGGATGTTCCCAAACAGCTTGACTGCATGATGCCAACGAGACGAATATTGAAGAGACTATTAGATCTGGTAAGCGATCATATGAGTGATACGTATGCTTGAAATCGATGGTTGTAGCATAACATTGGAGTCTGAAGGACTAGTTAGATTATCTCTTTCCTTGTGCCGCCATTATTGTAACAACTCTTTAGGTAACCAGCCATTCACGTCTACCCGTTCACATAGAAGGACCTGTTGCAAAGCACGGAAGAATGCACGCATGATCCCCGGGGCCGCTGCTAAGTCCCTTGAGATGTACTGTAACATACAAAGTGCTGGGAGACCCCTACCACAACGTTCAAGAAGGCAGATTGTTCTCCGTACTGGGCACCCTAACAAGTCGTGGTGGTCACCATAATGCGAGGTCTGGCCAATGAAACCCCAGTCCCTAGTCTCCAGTCAGTCCTAAACTAGCCCTAGCCACACCTCTAACCTTCCTGTCGGGGTGGCGTGTACTACTTGTTGGGGTGGCCGGTATATTCTCCCGTTCGTGAAGCAATAGAAGCTACGGTACCCACGCCGTCACCTCATACAATATTGACGGCAAGTGCATAAGACGGAGAATCCGCCAAACGTAACATGTGAAGCGAGGTAGTGGCGAGCCGGAATGCGAATTAGCAGTCTCCAGACTTGCGTTTTATGTATAAAGACAGAAGCGCCACGAATCTCGATAGTAGGTTTTGTCTCCAGGTAAGGACGTCCACTTATTCACGGGCTTCGTTTGATACCAAGCCATCCGTTAGTCTTAATACTTGACTATCTGATTGGGGACATCATGATTTTCTCCGCAACTCTCTTTTCTCTCCTTGCTCTCCTTCCGCTGGCGATCCTTGCTCAGAACTCTACCGTGCCACCGAATGGCATCGGATCTTCTCCTGCGGACCGTCATTGTATAACGCATGCGCAAGCTCAGAAACTGATCGATGCTGCCATCGCTAATGCTACTGCCATCTCTGTGCCGCAAAATATCGCCGTTGTGGATCCTTCGGGCATCCTCGTTGCCTTTGCTCGCATGGACAACGCATTCCCGGGATCTATCGATATAAGCACGAAGAAAGCGAGAACGTCGGTTTTGTTTAATGGTATGCCAAGTGAAGGTTTCCTGGCTGATGCGCAGCCTGGGGGGTCGATTTATGGGATTCAGGAGACGAACGGTGGTCTCGTTATCTTTGGCGGAGGGTAAGTCGATATGCAGTGTAGGCGTAGGAGGGTAATTGACGATATAAACAGGCTGCCAGTCTACGTCGGTGGGTTCATGATTGGAGGTGTCGGTGTCAGTGGAGGTACAGTGGAGCAAGATACACAGGTCGTTAATGCGGCGATTAAAGGTTTGGGTGCGAAATCGAGTATGAGATGAGCCATGTTCTATCGATAACGACAATGGTATTATAAGGGGCTTGTACATATGAGAAGGAAATCTATTGTATACATCTGTTGCGTACATAATAATCAAGATAAATGGTATCATGACAAAATCCAATCACGAAATGGAATAAGAAGCTTCTTCTCAATACTTTCCCGCTTCCTCGCAGACCTTCTTGTACACTTGCTCCGTATGTGTCCAAATCTTCTCCTCCGCACCATCGTCTCTCATCTCGTTCGCTATCGTAGTGCCGCCGTATGCCTCTCCATTCCAGCCCAGATGATAGGCTCCGCTACCTTTTACACCATCTGCACCCAAAGCGACACCTTCTCCAGCCTTGGCCCTCGGCGCATACCGCGCTGCCGTGGCCGCGAACAAATGCCTCTCACCACTCTCCTTCCGATCAACTGTGAGCGGCTTGAGAAGGAAATATACCGGCTTTAAGAAAGTGTTGTTGGCTAAGCCAGTTGCTACAGCACCAGGCTGCTCGTGGATGAACGACGTCTCTGGATAAAGACGAGCGAAACGCTCGAGGGCGAAGTTCTGCATGGCGCTGGCGTGAGTGGCGCAGTTTCTGAGCGAGAAGGAGGTTTTCAATGCAAGATCGGAAAAATTGGGCTTGTTGGAGTGGCCGATGAAGGGATCATAGACGGAGACAACGCGGGATAGTGTTGAATCTGGATCTGCGTCGCGGGCGGCAGCGGTGAGCAGGGGGGACATATTTTGAATGAAGCGCATGCGAGCATAGTAATGCAGCGAGTGTTTCTTGTCTAGGCCTTCCTCAGTCTCATCTTTGCCTTTGAATGTAAAAAGTCCGATGGTCATGAATAAGAGGTTGACCTTCTTTTCCTTCGCCTTGATCTCGTTGCATGCTTCGTCAACTTTTCGTAGCAGGGAGACGTCTTTCTTGATGAAGTCGATGGTGGATGTGGGATTGATAGTCTTGAGTTCCTGGGAGATGCGGGCCGCTTCTGTCTCATTGCGCCCGATAAGATAAATGTGTGGTGATCTCGTGTTGCGGGCAAATTCTTGCGCTGTGTAGTGGGCAATACCACTAGTGCCTCCCACAAAAATGGCAACGAGCCCTGATGCGAGATTCTTGAGAGTGCTGTTGTGGGCACGAACTTCGGCGAGAGAAGCCATTGCTCTTGTTGCAGATTTTGGGAGGAGAAAGCTAGCCACTGTGGTTGTTTATTATGAGAAACACTCGAGTACGAACGAACTATCTATGGGGAATTTGAGAGCCGAAGTGGGAGAATTAGGCAAAAGCTGTGATAATGGAGATGACGACTTGAACAGAAGGAGAGCCAATTCACTTGTATTTATCACACCAGATTGAAGAATGTTGTTCTGCGATATTCGTGCGGATCGTGGTGTTAACATGGGTTAACACCGTCAGATTCAAGCTGAGCGGACGAGTGGAATTCCGCGACACTAAAAAGTGATGGTGGCGCAGCCTCGTATTCGGCTTTCAGCCAAAGTGTACAAAGTCTTCATTATCATGGTTTGCGTCGCTCTCGATGGGGTCGATGATACGAGTACGGAGGAGTCGATAGTCCTATAGACATGTAAAACGCTTCCCGCACACCGGTAACTAGTTAGATCCGAACGTGCTCCGAGTAACGTTAGTCATCTCTCTACGCTGATTCATCACACTCTCGACATGCTACTGCCACAAAACCACATAAGAAGAGAGTGGTAATTATATATTTGGATTCGACTTCCGCGCTAGAGTACCTATACCATAATATGCTCCGCGAGCTCTCTCCTCATCTGGGCCCCATCGCCTTACCCGCCGGTATTGCCCCTCCAACCCCGCCGCACAATGACCCATTAGACGATATATACGGCTCGGAGCCCTCGTCTCCCATGTTATCCTCTCAGGGTTTCGCGCATCACGAAGAAATTCTCTCCGACCTACCATCCCGCCAGCGTGCTCTTGACACCGATGCGTATCGCGAAGGCTTGTCGAATAGCAAAGGAGAATTTGTACAGGAAGGCTTCGACGAGGGGTATTCGCTCGGAGCTAACCTTGGCTTGTTAGTTGGCTACGTACTCGGTGTACTACAGGGCTTCACAGCGGCGCTAAGAGGACACGACAAGGTGCGCTGGGAAGAGGCGAAGAAGTTGTGGGAAGACGCACAGAAGGAGCTTGCAATAGAAACGTTATTAGGAAAGCAGTGGGTTGATGGGGAGGGCATCTGGACGTGGGAAGTTGAGGGCAAGGACGACGAAGTAACATTCAAGGAGGTTGCGGAGCAACATCCCGTTATGAAAATGTGGATTGGACGGGTGAGGGACACGGCTGATACTTGGGGGGTTGATCTTGAAGCCATGGAGGGAGAGCAGGAAGATAGCGAAGCTGAGGAACAGTCATGAAGGTTGCTCATTGGATGATGGTCGAAATATCTGTTGTTCACCTTGCAGCCGTATGCCCGAGGGCTGCAAAGGTCGTGACAATCTGCGGAAATGATCGAACTCTCGACGTGATCCAAGCTACTCCAGGTACGTCCTCGCTAGCAATATTCCCACGAGCTCAGAAACCCTCTGATGAACACGCTGAAGTGCTACCGGGGTTAAGTAAGATGGAGAGTAAAGTGTTCATGGCCCAATTTGTAAGTATTGGCTGTGACATGGGATAGAGAAGGAGGAGGAGGCAAGATGTGCAAGGCTCATGATTGCCTCTATAGTCATACTCCATCATAGCAGTCAAAAACCCCAAAGTCACGCTTGAAGCTTCAAGTGTCGCATTCAAACGCCCTGGATTTCTCGGAATCATCGCGGAATCGGAGATAAGATCAGTGTCCGTGCACACGGTGAATCGGACATGGGATGGAGAAGCTTATGACTTCCGACTATCTAAGCAACACTGCTTGAACCATAAAGACTCCCACAGACGCTAGATATGCGATAACATCTGTTGGAAGTATTCGGTCATCATCTGTGACCTCACGTGATCAACACGGACCACTAGATACTTACATCATTACCCAATCATTTTTCCCCATAACGTCAGGGCCGCACTTTAACAACTTCTACCTCGCCGCTATCCCTCCCCTCTCACCCTCACGATAGTCATGATACGTAGTTTATCTAGGGCGCATCATGCTAATCGACTTCTAACGACCACCTGGAAATCCACTCCATCGCCCCTCGTCCGCTACGCGCATTCGCAATGGCAGCCTCTACGTCCCCCGAACCCCGCAGAGCTGCCCAAACCTAAACCCCGAAAGATCAAGCCCCCATTTCGCCGTCGAAGATGGGTTCGTCGCCTTTTCGTCTTCTCCACATTGCTGGGCGTTGGATACGCTGCCGACAGACAATGGAACGCCTCCTCCCTCACGCGTAGTGCGCGAACTTTCTACACTGGCCTGTTGATTGGGTTGGACTATAAGATTAACTTTCGTGCACATCCTCCACTGGCAGACAGCATCGAAGCGCTTCACAACCGGAACGCACAGAGAGTGTTTGATCTGTTGAGGCACAATGGCGGCCTGTATCTGAAGATTGGACAAGCGATCGCGATGCAGAGCGCAATCTTGCCTCCAGAGTTCCAGAAGATGTTCAGCAAGATGTTCGACGATGCGCCACAGAACGAGTGGTGGGAAGTAGAAAAGGTCATCCGCGAAGATTTCGGAAAGAGCGTGGAAGATGTTTTTGGCGTGGGCCTTGCTCCCCAGCAAGGAAGGGGCATCGTAGAAAAGACAGCGCGGGCAAGCGCGAGTGTCGCCCAGGTACATTGGGCGCGCTTGGCCGACGGGAGAGAAGTCGCGATCAAGATTCAGAAGAGGGAGATTGCAAGCCAGGTGGGATGGGATCTGTGGGCCTTCAAGGTTGTGGCGAAGGCGTACAGCTGGTGGTTTGCAATACCCATGTATACCTTGGTGCCGTACATCACGGAACGACTGATGCTGGAGACGGACTTTGAGAACGAGGCAAACAATGCGGAGCGGATGAGAAATCTGGTCGCCGGAGAGAAGAGATTGAATGGGCGGGTATACATACCCAAGGTCTATCGGGAGCTCTCGAGCAAGAGAGTCATGACCGCCGAGTGGATCGAAGGCGTACGGTTATGGGATAAAGAAGGCATCACAAACAAATGGCAGGGAGGCTGGCATCAGGGCAGTGCGGGAGCGGGCGGAAACAAACTCCCAACGTTGCCCAAAGACCACACAGAAATCGACACCAAGATACCAGAAGATGCGCCACGAAATCCCCTCTTCAAGCCAAATCGCGCATCCTGGCGTGGAAAAGACGGAAATGGTGGTCTCGGCGTCTCCCTCAAGACCACGATGAACACGATTGTAGACCTTTTCTCCGCACAGATGTTCCTATGGGGGACTGTACACTGCGATCCTCATCCTGGTAACATCTTCATCCGACGCCTGCCGAACGGTGACCCTGAAGTTGTCCTAATCGACCATGGTCTCTACATCCAGATGAATCCGAATTTCCGTCACCAATATGCTCTCTTCTGGAAATCTCTCCTCACCTTCGACAACCAAACAATTAAAGACGTTGTCACCCAATGGGGCGTCAACCAACCCGACTTCTTCGCATCGGCAACACTCATGCGACCCTACACTGGCGGTGACAACAGCACGCTCAATGAACTTCGCAAGGGGGCAAAAGGCAAAGACCAACAAGCTATCGCTTTTGAAATGCAAGTCAAAGCCCGCGACGGTATTAGACAAATGCTCGGCGACGAGAGCAAATGGCCCCGTGAACTCATTTTCATCGGTCGCAATCTACGCATTGTACAAGGAAACAACCAGTTCCTTGGATCACCCGTGAATCGCATCAAGATTACAGGTCTATGGGCCAGCCGTGCCCTTACGGAAAGCAAGGATCTGAGCCGTCACGAGCGTTGGACAAATTGGGTCCAGCACTTGAGATTCAGGGTGGTGTTGTTATTGAGCGACGCAGTCTTCTTTTACTCGAGGGTAAAACAGGTTCTTGGGGTGGGAAGGGGTATGGAAGACGATATCGAGGAGCAGATGAAGATTATGGCGAAAGATTTCGGGGTAGAGCTCAATCATGGGGTTTTCGAAGGGTGAGCTGGGGATGAGGTTAAAAAGAAGTATAGTTAATAGGTTGAGCTTGGCGTCTTTTTGAAGCGTTAGAATCACCTACCCCCCTTTTGGACTAGTATATAGACCAACATGTATATTACACTTTAGCCACAATATCTAGCATCGTACATATGTCAAACGATAATGATCATTGGTCCTTTGAGAGCTTGTAGCCGGTGAGAATTAGGAAGGAGCATGTTTCGTGTCAGTTTGGCGAATAGGCTCCGCCTGTATGCATTCACATGGTGGCCGGAAGAAGAATCAGAAGGAGATAGACACAAGCTCGACCAGGAGAAATTGCCAGACATGCAAAGCCGGTCACTGAGGCTTTCAAGAAATGCACGACACCAATAAATCGGTGATGGCACATCTGGTAGACGCCATAAACAATGAGGCGGAAAACCAAGAAACCGAAGCCAAGAATGACTTATCGGAGTGTTATTATAGCGACTGCAGTTTCCATTGCTAGGGCCTCGTCTTGGACTCACCTCAACACAGTCTGTCGACCAAGGTTCAGGCAGTATTGGTCACTATCGAGTGCGGAGCTCGCCGGCCTATCCGCGTTAGATCAGCAACAGTATCAAGGCACCATGTTCTTGGTCATTATTGCCCCCGTTTGCATGGCAGGTTAGGCGCAAATGGCATCGTGGCTGACTGCGTCGATTGCAGGGCTTTGTGTTCCGTGATTCCCGCTCGGGTGGGGCGGTATTGTATTACGGCGACGGTGGAAAAGAGTATTATCCTGAATCATCATACCTACTAATAGTTACTTGGGTATGTATGTATGTACTCCGTCATGTTGCCTTTGATCGTTCAGCTGGACTATTGTTCCGGTCTTTTTTCGCTGATCTTCCTGGGGCTTTCGGTGTTGTTCTTTCGTTTGGAAAGCCAGCTGTGCGATGCTTGCGTGGCTTTGAAACGGCCATGGCACTGTTGTGTTGTTCGGGAACAGCGTCCAGGGGAGCCCTATTATTTGAAAAAGCAATAGATGGTGCGTAGTTCATGGAGTCTTCATGGTGTACTCCGTATATGTGTGCGACGGACGAAGAAGGCTGTACACTGCTGTCGCAGAAGGAGACGTACATATAGCTTTCTGTAGAAGCCTGCCGTGCCTGCCAATGCTATTAGTTGATTCTCCATGATTCCGACTGGTTGGGACGAGACGCCGGGGAAAGGTTTTTCCGGCGGAGTAGACCTCACTTCAACTTTTTCCCCAGCCGCTTTCTTATGACCACCTTCGTCATCAGCATCGGTTGTCTCACGTTTGGGTTTTCCATCAAGTATAGGGAGAATATGTACGCATGGCATCTATTTGAGCAAAGTTTACATGTATAGGCCTTACGGAGATGCGATATGAGCCTCCTCGTCATCGGTTGACGATGCCCCTCGACTTCAACCCCCTGAGCTGCCCGCCGAGTCTCTGTACGATGATCACCGAATAAAAGGTTGATGCAGATGGATATGGTAGATAAATTGCAAGATGGCGATGGTGGTGGAGGATGAATTGGGAGGTAGATTTGATGTCTCCTGAGCGTGTAGCTATGGCGGCTCAAACAAGAGCGTTGCGAGATATTCAGGGTCATAAGAGACCTCGGACTGGTCTTAGCATTTATGCAGGTCGGAGTAGATATAATAGCCCGCTATAAACTATACTCGGTAGAGCAGTGTGAAATTGATCAATTGCAGAAATCACACGTTTGGAAAGTTTGGTAGATGAAGCGCTCGAGTCAATGATAACCCCTTTGTCCGCATTGACCCCAACGGTCCAAAAACGATTCACCCGTACAGGGTAGAGGCCACCATAAGCCAGACCACACCATTTTCGACAGATGATGCGATGATGAAAAATCCTGAGCTCGTTAAGCGGTAGTTAGTAACTACAGGCAACGGTTGAGCTAAATACCGATGTACGCCGGCAAAGCTTCTCCAAGATGTGATGCGAAGCTAGGCTAGCTTGGACGACTCAGCGGCATGTCATATGCAAAACGCAGCCCGCCATGTGAACCAATTGTCACAAGTTAATTGTGATGGAGCAAGGCCGCGGAAGCCGGCTGAATGCTGATGCCGCAGCCATTGTGGGGTTAACGTGCACGCTCGGTCATTCTCTCCAACTCTGTGTGTTTAAAACCACGACGGGCTCCTTGGGAAACATGGAGAAAGATGGACGCGCGCAGTTCGCGCGTGTTTTTGGCTTCGAAACGGTGCCTGACTGTCCGACTTCCAGGGTGCGCGTTTGTGCGTTGTGGTTTGAGGGTCGCCCCACCGCGCCATGACGCTCCATAAAGCAATTCTGAAGCTTGGGTCCTCCACAACCGGTAGAAGTGGCTCCGAGACATCATTATTGTTACGGCCGCCTGTTTCTCGACGCGGATCTCTCGCAGCATGGCGCAGGAGTCTGACGGCATGTCATGTCATGTCGTCAGCGCAGGATCGGCCGTCACCGGTGGACATGCAATACGTATGCTGATGTTCATGTTGTAATCTGCGTCAACGGCAAAGACGCGGCGATTATGTGCATTTGAAAAGTTTGCTCAGTAGGGCAGTGTAAGGCACAGATGGATGCAGCGATCATGTATAACAACTGCGCAAGCGACCGCGGAACGAATTCCACAAGGGGAAGCCTCGGACGCTCGTTGCTGTGGAAGCTCTTCGAACGTTTTGTCATACATACTCGGCCATGGAAACTATCGAGAGCTCGGCATGATGTTGAAAACTCTGAGCAAAATGCGACAACTAAGGAGCATCAGAATAGAATTAGTCAAGCTCGCGGGGTTTCGTCGCGCTGGTCGCGTGCGGCTCAGGCACCTTAAAGAGAGAGACGCGCGTGGTTCGTGATCGATGATATAATGTCTTCGGACGAGACGAGACGAGGCAATGCACCATGTATCTAATAATGTGTGCAGGTGGCTGGGCGGAGCTACCGTGGCGGGCATCGGCCGTGGTGCTTGGCCGCAGCAGGAATTGAAGCTGGCAGCATATGGAACCAACACCATCGATGCACAGCGTCCCATGTTGGTTTCTACCCAAGTACGGAGTAATACAGTATCTATCTAAACTTCTTCGATGAAGTGGCGGCGATGCAGATCGCGCGCTAAGGAAACAGGAAGCCAGAATCTCGGTTTTGGATCAATTCTTAGACGTCCTAGCAGAGGCCGAGCCCGAAGCCTTCACACGCAATTCGTAAGACGTCCAGGGCTGGAAACGAAATAGTGGCATGCGAGTGACGAGACACGCGTATGTATGTATGTATGTATGTATGTATGTATGTATGTATGTATGTATGTATGTATGTATGTACGGAGTACTCCGTAGATACCGTAGAGCTGAAGGGTGCACGCCTAACCACCCAACTATCTACCTAACGTATATGAAGAAGATTTACACCAAAAAAACGGAGGCTGAGCCCTCTACTTTTGATCTACATGCAGATAAAACTCGGCCGCACTCACACGACGAGAGATGGCAAAAGCGTGATCACGGCGACATGAGCAGCCGGCCCTTGAAATAGACGTGCAGTAAGATACATTAAGTAGAATCAAGTAGATTCATAGATCCCCGCAGGTGGTGAGGCTCCAGCAAGAGCAGGCCAAGGTCATTGATGGATATTCTTTCTAGAAACTAGATTCTCACACACCTGCGGCTTGCAGCACAATACGGAGCCGCCCCATGTTCGGACTCGCCACACAAGTGTATAGCATTGCCAATTTCGAGACCGCGTATGCGAGCCGACGCGTGAGATTGGCACAAAGCATCGACCATTGACGCCTTGTAGGGGATTAGATGTGCGTGTTGAAAACAGTCACTCGAGAAGTGTCACGGCGTGTGAGGAGAGTTTTCACAGCGGGTAACAATGGTCGGCACCAGGAGGAGATGTTCATTTCATGTGTTCATTTCATGTTTGCCTGGCACAGACGTGATGGATGGCGAATTGACGGGCATCTGCCATGACGCATTCAGCCAGCCCAGCCAGCCCGGCCACCCGCGTGTGAGAATGGGTGGCATCGTGATGGCACGTTGGTATGCGTACAGTAATAATAATAATCTGATGTCAAGACGGACGGCTACAAGGGGAAGGTGTGCGGAGCGCTTAAGCAGCCGCTCGCCAGCCATCAAATGATAATTAGAGACTCGCACACTCGGTACGGAGTATAGATGAGGATATTCAGGAGGGTTTGCAGCTTGGCGAGCAGCAGGTCAGGGGAACCACGACGAGAGGGCACGGCGGACTGCCTGCTTCTGGGCTTGGCGGCATCGAAAGCAACATGTTTCAAGCGCGCCGGAAGGAATAGATTGGACAGCGACGGTGGACTTTGCCTGCAACCTTGTGTAGCTGCATGTGCTGGCTCAGGCTGACCGGAGACAGCGTGCGAGGTCGCGGCGCTGATTCGAGCGGACAGCTTCTTGTCCAAGTGTGAGAGAGAGAGAGAAAGAGAGGAGCAGAATGCGAGCAGGACATTCAGCCGTCTGTCGTCTGTCGCATGTCGCCTGTGCCTGTCGCTGGACTGCACTGGACTGGAGGTGATGCAGCGCGCGGCGAGCACTGCGCTGTGGCATATTGGTGCTCACCTGCAATGACACAGTCCCACGCTGGAAGAATGGATGCTATAGTGCCTGGCCTGCTAATTACAGACCATACACAGGATGCTGGACGGATGGGGCGGGTGTTGGGAGTGGTCGGAGTGGGAGTGGCGGGAGTGGATGGGGGTTGCTGGGTGAGCGTCGAGCCGGGGGTGCGCGGAATCGCGATGGTGAGGCAGAGGCTTTCGACGCGTGAAGGAGGCGTGTTCCTGGTCGCGAGCTGCCAGATAGATGGTCAAAAGTAAAAACGCCCGCACGCCGCACGCCGCACGACGCCGAGCTTAGGGGCGTGGATTGGCTGCCCGGCGTCCTGATCCATCGCTGGCTCTATTCCTTGCCTGTGGACCGTGGACGCTGCACTGCGGATACGGCTAGCCTGGTCGGGTGCGAGCTAAGCGTTGGCTGTCGTTTTCTCACACCCATTAGCCATCGCTGTCGACCTCCTCCTCATCCTCCTCGTCCTCCTCTTACTCTCGCACTACCCTCCTCACCCTTCCCTCGCCTCTCTCCTATCCGCCCGCAGTGCTCTGAGATTTGGATCTGGTGGGTCTTTGCACGCCAGCCTGTCCATAAAGCTCTCCCCGCCTGCCCCTTCGGCCTCCCCATACCGGCCGCCTCTCGAATTGGAACCTCGAAGTCTGCACACGTGTGGCTTCTTGCTCTGATCCTCTTCGCTCCTCACCTACGCTGAGATCGTAGAGTGTTAAAACTCGCTGTCCTCACGCCTGCTCTGCAACCGGGCTCCCGTCTCAACTCTGTCTCGCTGTACATGCTTTGCAATCAGCATATTGTATAGGTATGTCTGCCCCGTTTCCTGCTCTTGTCCCTACGTGTATCCGCATGCTCTGTCCCGGTACCCCGCAAAAGAGGCCAACTTTGAGGCCACTCGGTCCGACCTTGTCCTTATTCCCGCCATCCGAATCTGGAAGCGATCATGACCACCACCACCATCCCCATTACCATCACCACTACTGCTACCACCACCACGGAAGGAGCCTTCGGGGAAATAACTGTTTGGGAAGGGATAACTCGCAGTCATGGTGAAAACGAAGCGAAAGCCGGGGAGAGACAGGATGGGTTTATAAGACGAAAATGGGTAGCCTGGATGGGAGTGAAGAGATGTCCGCCTGTCACGCTCAGCCAAACGAAGCCCGTTTGTTCGTGCATTGTGAATCAGCAGTCACCTATTGTGCCCCACACACCCTGCACAGCCCGCTTCAAGCCCCGGTGATCCTCTATAACGCCCAACACTCACCATCTATCTTCAACGTCCACCCACTCGGCCACTGTCACTCTTTTCCACCTCACCATCACTCTACCCCAGGGAGCCATTGTACATGCTTGGGCTTGATCACGAATCCACGCCTTCAATACCGGAGCCAATTCGATACAAGGGACATCTGGTACTGCGCGGCTTGATTGTCAAATTTTCATCTTTTTTGTGTCTAGTCACTAACACATGTGCAAGGTGTACTTTCCTGTAGCCACAACCAGCTGCACTCCTTCAACATACCCAACGTGAGTCGAACATCACTTGCCGTGTTTCTCGTCAGCGACTGACTGTCCTTGCCTAGATCCGCGATTGCCAGATCTGGAATCCGCGCATTCCCCGGCTGTCTTGGCGATCCACCCAACAACCTAACCAACCGGCGGACTCGTTAACTCGTGCTCTGCCTCTCCGAGCTCTCCCTTTGCGGTACTCGCCTTCAGCACAGTAGAAGCCGCCATCCCAGCTCAGCTCCTGGATGCTACTTGCAAGGGACTCATTTCTATAAAAGTTCCACTTTCGGCCTGGGCTCCATTTTCTGCCTCATTCACTCTTTAGACTAATTACATAATCTTCAAGGTACGCAACTCCTTCGCAATCCTTCATTCGCGTCATTGTCAGATTCGCTTACATGGTTCCAGGGCCCCTTATCGAATCCCGCCTCCAAAATAATCGGGTGTCTTCACCTTTCTTACCCAGCTAATTACACTCATTCTCTTGTCGCTTACCCGGCTGCCGTTCTTTAATCAGGTGAATTCACCGAGCCATCCGTTCATTTCGGTTCGAGCACATTTCGACCATCCACCATACCCCAGTCTATCCCGGAGACCTGACGTCCATTCTTTTGACGAACCCAACACACCTCAACCAACATGGCACACTCACAAACACAGTCCCGATATGGGCATTGCGACTCGTACTTTGTCGACTCCCAGGACGACGGCGTATACGCTGCACGAGCAGAGGCTCGCGAACGTGCGAGGGCTATCGCGCGTATGCAACAGCGAGCCATCGCTGAGGACCTGTCAAGATTGATTGCTGAAGAATACCAGGCCGACATTCTCGCCCACATGGAATACATGGAGGGTCAAACTCTTCCTGATGTGAACTCAATCGACATCCAGACCGAGATCCAGTGGTTTATGCGCCCTTACCTGCTAGACTTTCTCGTCGAGGCTCATGCTGCCTTCCAATTGCTTCCTGAGACACTCTTCCTCGCCGTCAACCTCCTCGACCGTTACTGCTCCCGTCGTGTTGTATACAAGCGTCACTACCAGCTGGTCGGATGTGCTGCCCTGCTCATTGCTGCAAAGTATGGTGATAAGAAAGACCGAGTGCCTACTGTACGGGAGTTGAAGTCAATGTGCTGCTCGCTATATGATGACGAAATGTTCACACAGATGGAGTGGCATGTGCTACAGACATTGAACTGGATTGTCGGTCACCCAACCATCGATAGCTTCCTACAACTGGCTCTCTCGGAGACACGCTATGATGCTGAGGTTGAGCACATGTCCATGTACATTGCCGAGATTTCTCTCTTCCACAAGGAGTTCGTTTCTACCAAACCCTCTGTACTTGCCAAGTCGGCTCTTGCCCTCGCGAGGTGTATTCTGGGGCGCCAACAACAGAGCACAACCGAATGGTCTGGCGCTTATGATCCGCAAACTGTCATGGGTTTGTCTAACCACCTCTACCAACCCTCCCAGGTTCTATCCCGCAAGTACTCGTCTATGCATCTCTCAAATGTATCGACTGTCGTGGATGACTTCCTTCAACAACAAGCACAGATTGCTCGACGGGCTGCTGCTCCCCCGACTCCTCCGGCTACTGCTGTTGTAGAGGAGCCCAAGCCTATTACGGTTGCCTATGGACCTCAAACACCCCAAAAGATTCACTATGGACCTGCCGTCGTGCAACACGGATGCCTCACCCCGCCCATCACTCCTGAGAACGAGCAATTCGCATATGGCAATGTGCCAAAATCCCAACCGGTCGCCCCAACATACCCTACCACACCAACACCTGATCATCCAGCCAACGTACAACAAGCACAATATTACCAGCACACCTTAGTATCGCCGCAACAGTACTAGCTAATGTCATTAAGATGTCGCTATTGTCATCGAACTTGGGGTTTCCCGCTTGTACAAGCCTCTACTGACAAGCTATACTGGGTTACCGTCTCGTTGTATCAAAACTCTCGTGTATGAGCGTCATTGCGTGGTCATTTCTCCGGCATTACCAGCGTTTTCTGTTTTCTTACCGCAATATTAAGATTCCTTCCCCTCCAATAATTTCATTTGTTACAAAGTTCAAGGCGCCTCCGAAGAATATTCAGGGTCGTCTTGTCGGTGGAAAAGTTCACTTCGGTGTAAGTTATGGGCACCCCAGCCGGATCAAGTACGGTTCCCATCTCGGACGTAGTGTCCACCTAATTTGGGTCGCTGTTGCATGGTCTGCGCGGCTGGGGTGTTGAAAGGAGTGAGGGAACGGGCACGCAAGTTCTAAAGGCTGAAATTGAAAACTGGGGATGCCTGTTTTCAAGGCAGTAACTACACATTCAAGCTCACTCGCCCACCAGTCTTTGCTTAAGCGAGGAGAGATACCCTTCTGTTTTTTACCCATTTTCGTTCTTTTCCTTTTATCCGATCGATGGAGAGGCCTTCCGTGGCACAGGATATCTGTCGGTCATGATGCAAAAGGCGTCAGAAGAGCAGGGAGTGCTCATATCAGATTGTCTAGCAGCGACGAGGCTGAAAGGGGTGTATATGTCACGAGCATCACTTTAGAAGTAACCAGGACCAAAAAAAAATACGAATGGTGTACCCCCGAACACGGCTTGTTCAACTAAACTTGCATTTGTGCGCGCATGAAATGGGTATTGAGGCTTAGAGTTTCAGATTGCTACATGTTACTGGCTTGCGTGTTGTTTCATAGGACAGGGTCGCCCGGCCTTTGTATGGGAAAATGGAGAAACATGGATAAACCCTTTTGAGCGAGTTATCATACGGCTCATGCCGCAGGGTGGGATACTCGCCCTACGACGAGTTTGACAGGTTTCACGCAAGTCTATGCGGTGACTCGAGAGGCCCTTAAAGCTTGAGGCTTTGTGAGCCATTCTCTCTCTTTCTCTTCATCAATGTAATTCCGCCACGACCACGACGAAGTTCAAGATGGCTCCTGTAAGCGCCTGTCAACGACGTCCAATTATTGGAACGGCATGAACTAATCATGGAGCAGGGTCCTATTCATCTAAGCATCTCTCACTCTCCTGCCGCGCTCTACACACCCCTTTCGCCCTACAGAGACACCGCATCCCCGACCTCCCTCTCCAACAACCTCCTCTATCCTGACGGAGAGAATACGCGCTCATCATCACCGCCATCGCCTGCTTCCATCGAATCGTTCGACGTACTTGATTCGATAGCTTGGCGTCGCGGATATACTTCTTACGATACACACACGGTTCGGACACGCGCATGTGATGTATTGAGGAAGCGATGGAAGAGGAATCGAGGACATATCATCGCGGCACTGCTCCTGTTCATACTATTTGTGGTGGGGTGTTCGTTAGGGGGGTGGGCGGCGGTCAGATGGGAAAAGAGCAGGACGAGGGAGACTTGCGCAAAGAGAGACGGTGGCGAGAGGTGTAGGGAGATTGCCTGGGCGAAATGTGTGGCAACGAATGGAGTTGGCTATTGTCAAGGTGTCATGTGATTGAGCAGGAGACGCGTTCCGCAATAGATTTGGGCGAGTACTCCGCTGCGGGAGGGGTATAATAAGGCGGGCGGATGAGTTGGCATGCACCATCTTGGCTAACTTATCCCTTACAAGGGTGCGTGTCTGTGAGGAACTTCACATTGTCGGGTTCTCCTGGGATATTGATTTACGAGCGTCTGGTTTTTTTGCATTGTATGTATGGGATTAGGAGGCGTTTGGCTTGTTTGGCCCCCTTTCGTCTGGCATGGACGGCGTTGAAATTGATTGCATTGGATACGCGACGCGATGCGTTGGCAGGCCGTGGGCCAACAGGTTGTGCATATGGCTTGTGATTGCGGTCCAATAGATGTCCGGGAATGCATAGAATCAAGACCTTTTGTTTAGGTTTCTTGATTGTTGTGGATGGGAATGATAGGCTATGTTGCCATGTACAGATCATGGGTGTAAGCTAAGTCACGTGTAGTCGAGCCTAGTTATCGATAACCTTGAACCTGGTTTACGTCTCTTTTTGGGTTTGGATACGACCACAACTTCATCAAGCTTTGCTAGTGATGATCAATAAGCTCCAGTCACCTTCCTCTACCTATGCACATTGAGTCTTCTCTGACCAATCAATTAGCCGGTCGTATAATTGACCCCAAATCTGTATGTTTCCCCTTTACGAGCTATTTACCCTCAACCTCTCTCCGTTACGTCTCTAATGGAACATTGTCAGGTTCTTCTTACTCAGCTACAGTACCTTTTCCTACAACGGGAAGGACATGTTCGAATTCCCCCGCATTTTCGCTAAAAACCACCTACATGAACACGATGTTTTCCAAGGGTTCGCTCGGTTTGGGTTGCTGATGTTGACTACTCTTACTCGGCCGTAGGGGTTACATCAACAGGGCTTATGTATGCGTTCGGAACAGGTTCCCCCGCTTTTATCACGCCTACCTCATGTGTGTCCTATACATGGGATGAACTTTTCACGAGCCTGGCCCATGGGTTGAGTGTATATTGTTTAGCACGAACAAGAAAAAGCGATGCCTAGATGGTAGGGATTGAATTATTTTCACCGAGTACGCAAGTATGGTATCACTCTAGTTCAACCTCATGTCAAGTACCTATAAGAAAAGATAAAGACGGCGTACTTGGGATCGTAAAGATCCTCCGGTATTCCCCGTTCATGTCAAAGGTTACATTATCGAATTCAGTTCATCTATTTTCCCCCCTCTAGGAGCCCCATCTGCAAGCACCCTTTCATGGATCCTCACCACAAGCACCTGCTCCCCGATGGAATTGTACGTGTACGGAGCCTAGAATAGCTAAAAACAAGGTGGTACCACTTGGTATCTCTTTATACCACCTGACACCAGAATGCGACCTGATGTAGCTGATGATCCCTGTTCGGTACTTGGAGTGTCACTGACCGATTATCCTTTTGAATCCTTCCAAATCTGACTCCTCCTCATTTACGATCACACGATGAATAGTTGAAAATTTGTATAAGAGCCAGGACACACCCTACTCGGAAAAGAGTAAAGAAGAGCTTTCCGTTTCTTGTTTGTCTCGGTCGACAATAGTCCATGATGACCTTTTCAAAGCTCTTCATACGCATTGCGCTTTTGTTGTCTTGTGTCGTGAGCATTCTTGCTCAAAGTGATCGTCTTGTCTTTTGCCATTTCATGGTAATTTGTTTGATCTTCTACTACGTAAACAGCCGCTGACTTTAGCACAGATTGGTATCGTTGGCAACCGCCACAGCGCTTCCGATTATGACGATGACATGAGACGGGCCAAATCGCTAGGTATTGCCCAGTCTGTTTTTTCTTTCATATGGGTTCTCACTATCGGGTGTAGGTATCGATGCTTTCGCACTCAACATCGGCGTAGATTGGTACACCGATGAGCAACTCAACTACGCATACGACTCTGCTGCCAACAATGGCATGAAGGTCTTCATCTCCTTCGACTTCAACTGGTATCACGACAATTCCGATGCCGCCGCAGTGGGCCAGAAGATTGCGCAGTACGGCAGCAGGCCAGCGCAGCTGAAGGTTGATGGAAAGATATTTGCTAGCAGTTTCGCTGGAGATAGACTCGATGTTCAGGCTATGCGCAATGCAGCTGGTTCCCCGGTGTTTTGGGCTCCCAATATCCACCCTGAACAAGGAACGAGCTTTGCTAACGTCGATGGAGCCCTCAACTGGATGGCTTGGGACAACGATGGAAACAACAAGGCTCCTAAGCCTGGGAGGAAAGTCACCGTCGCTCAGGGTGACACTGCATATGTTAACGCACTGGCTGGCAAGCCTTACATCGCGCGTAAGCAACCTGATAACTTTACTGTCTATGATAGCTGACACCTTAGAGCTGCTTCGCCTTGGTTCTTCACGCACTTTGGCAAGGAGGTAGATTACTCTAAGAACTGGGTGTTCCCAGGAGACTTACTTTGGTACAACCGCTGGAACGAGATTTTGGCTTTGAAACCTAGATTCATCGAGATTATTAGTCAGTGCCAACATTTGAAGGCTGTTCGATTCAATCATTGACTTCTAAACCTCGTCTAGCTTGGAACGATTACGGCGAAAGCCACTATATCGGTCCCCTCAAGTCAAAACATTACGATGATGGAAACAGCAAATGGACCAACGACATGTAAGAACCACTCTGCAATAAGTCCACAAGCGCATTTACTGACTGCGTAGGCCCCACGCTGGGTGGCTTGATATGTCGAAGCCTTACATTGCAGCGTTCAAAGCTGGAGCTTCTGACATAACGCCCTACATCCAGGAAGAAGAACTCGTCTACTGGTACCGACCGACGCCACGCTCACTCAACTGCGATGCCACCGATACTACAATGTTTCCTGCCAACAACAATAGCGGCAACTACTTTATTGGAAAGCCTGATGGGTGGGAGACAATGGCTGACTCCGTATTTGTAGTTTCCCTACTCAAATCTGCTGGTCAAGTTACAGTTTCCTCTGGCGGAAATACACAGACTTTCAACGCTCCTGCCGGTGCTTCGGCCTGGACCGTACCCATGGGCGTTGGTCCGCAAAAGTTTGGGCTCCAGAGAAGTGGCGCTACGATCATGAGTGCGACGAGTTTGAAGGACGTCAGTGACGTGTGCCCTTGCGGTAAGTATCTGGCTTCGTTCTAATGATCATCCAGCATATTGACATGTCGTAGGCCTTTACAACTTCAACGCCTACGTTGGAACTCTCACTTGCTCCGGTAGTGGCGAAGCTGATCCTCTTGACTCGGATGGAAACGCCTCTCTTACGATTAGTCTCCGTGTTACTACCTGTCAGGCCAAACCTACCTTGGGAGCACCAGCACCAGGAACCTGCGGTGGCCCGGGTACTGGAATAATTACAACCCCCACGGTAGGACCTACAACAGGTCCAACGACTACGTCCCCGACGACTACATTCATTACTACGACTCCTCCGCCCACAACTAGTCCAGCTACTACTTCGAAGGCGTGTGGACGGACGATCACGGCGAGCAGTCAGATATTTCCGACTAATTGCTTGCAGCCCGGTGATGTTTGGCGGGGTCCGCCGGGCCAGGGGGTGCCTGACAAGTGTGACGGTGCGAAGCCTTGCACGTAGATAGTAAGCGGGTAGGAGAATGTAGTCGTGGAATGAAGCAAGGGAGGACTACTCCGTAGGTCGAAGGAATTTACAATGAAAATCTCATTGGTCCCCTGATCTTGATTTCCTTTCCTAATGGATCGTCTGGACATCTGCTTATTATTCATCGAATACATTTCGCCTAAGCTTAAGAGTGATTCACGTGATAGTAGTTATCGTCTGATCGATAACAGGTGATCTACCACGGCCTGTTCACGATCACTCAACTCTTCCTTTCCTCTCAACCTAAACTTTCTACCATTTTGCCTGATCCTGCGCTTAAGAAATATAAGTACATATCTGCATAGATATGCAGAATGCGTCCATGACAGCTCTTTACCCATCATCTTTTAATACACTCCAACAATGCGGTCTCGAAGTTCATCACCGTTATCTCAAACCACCAAACCCTCGATATGGTCGCTCATACTACTACTCCTGCTAGTATATATGGCTCAAGCGCTTTACACACTTCCCCTCAATCGTGTGATCGAGCTTCGAATCTATCAGGCTCACTATGCAGAGCACGACCCTTCAGTTATTCGGCACGATGGCTCCGTTCCGGAGAAGCTGTGTAATAAGATTGACGAAGTGCAACGGCGGCTTGCTTGGTTGCAGGGGGATAATGGAGACTACGCTTGTTGTTTGTGGTGGGTACTCGCCCTTCAAAGAAGGGAGATATGAGGGAAAAGGTCGATGGAACTAATGCGAATGTAGACTTTCTGGTCACGATCCCGTTTAGTTTTGTTGCGGAGAGATTTGGAGTTAGAGCTGTGCTTTGGAGTAGTTTGGTGCCTAGGGTCTTTTCGTCGGTGTGGGCTGTTGCTTTTGGTGAGACTGAGCTCATCTTCCTCGAAGTCTTGTTGGGAATATATCTGGTAGCCTGTGTTACGATCTTATCTTACTCACTCTTACTCATAACTAACTTAACTAGTTAGGTAACTAACGTGTTTAATCAGTAAGCTGATCAAATCAGTAACCTGATCACCCCACCAAGAATAGCCACCTTCTTTGTACGATATCACAGTGAATCACAGTGA
>JAFISD010000133.1:0-30000 GCA_022560085.1 Helminthosporium solani
AATATATAGTATAGATATAACTTAGACTTAAACTAGTTATAACTAGGGTAGTAATATTCTTTATAATAAAATAGTATTATAATATTATTTAGAGGCTATAACTAGCTAGGATAAGTTTTCTATTATAATATAATAGTATAGGCTAGTAAAGAATCTAAATAGGGTAGAAATTAACTTAGGTATATAGGAGTATATAGTAAAAATAAAAACTAAGGATTAATTACTACCTAAAAGCCTAGTATAAAAAGATAATAAAAAACTATAAAATTATTAAAAAAAAAGTTTACTTTATATACCTATAGTTAGAGTTTTTTTAGACTACTTTTAGTTTAGGCTTAAAGGGAATCTCTTAGTAATACCTATAATAGTCCTAGATTATTATAATAAAGAATCTTCTTAATTATAAAATTAGTAAGGTTAAAGTTCTATTTCTAAATAGGTATTAAGCTATTATAGCTATAGTTAAACCTTAGAATAGTTTATATAAGTTTTCCTATATATTTCTTCCTTATAGCTACCTTAGATTAGATATATAGGTACGCTAGCTTTAGATAGTTTAGATTTCCTTATTTCCTTATAAAAGCTACTATACCTAGGGGGTATGTTATATATAGTTTATAGGTTATAGTTTAGTAAATTAGCTTGTTAAGTAATTAGTTTAGTATAGTTAGTTTGCTACACCAAACTTGGTAGTTTGTAGCTAAGTATCACCAAATAGCGGAGTTGACTCTGGAGATATAAACCAGAGCTTTCTGCTCGTAGATAGCCTCACTAGAGAGTGTACAATACTGAGCTGATTACCAGTTACTCTCACATCCTTTGGATCACCGTGATACACCTGATCCGTGATACTAATCACCTATGAGCAACTGACGACCCTGATTACCAATCTTCACCCTTCCAATGCCGTGTACCGGCACGCCACTCGCAGCCTTGCTTTCAGCAAGTTCAATGGCAATATTCCGGATTCTGAAGTCTTCGACGAGTATTTGAAGACACACACGCAGTTCGGCAGCATCGTCCAGGAGTTGCATAATGATCATGTCGCTGATTGGAAGGCAAAAAAGGTGGAAAAAAGGAAGTCTACCCACAAGGAGGCAATTGCGAAGTCCAAGGCCCGCAGGCAGATGGAGCGGGAAGAGGACGCTTCAGAAATCAAGGCGCTTCGTCAGAAGCTCAATGGCGGTGGAGTCAAGACCTTGACACAGAAAGAAGCGGAACTGCAGGACAAGTACAACTTGTGAGCAGCCAGTAATAGCGAAGAGTTTACGCACGATGGTGGAGCGTGAACTAATTCAGCCACAGATATAGCATTTATTCCTAAAATTCTCGCATAGCTCCGTCTACGTGCTTTATGCGTGGGGATTTCAAGACGTTTCTAAACTTTGGAAACACTGAGCTACATAAGTCGGGTTTTTTGCTTATAGATATGGGAACAGCATCTTCAGCTGCATTCCTCGCTTTCTTAATAGAGGACTCTGATTAAGGGATGGTAGATACATTCTATCATATTTGAATGATTAAATAAGTTCTAAAAAAAGTATCTGTCTCCCTTATTTCTTGTGAACCGACACGTGAAAGAAAACAAAACCAGGATTATCTATAATTAGCCTGTGCCTCTATATGTATAATCGCACCCACAATCGGCGGCATCACTTGACCTAGTTCCTCAAATACTCGCTAGCGTGTAGACCAGCACATACGCCATTACGCACAGACAAATTCGATCGTAAGGTTCATCAGCATAACTAGCTACGTTAAACGTACACAGCCCTCTTCTCCTTATATACGACCAACAATTCCACAAGGAAAGGCGGTACTACAAGGAGAAAGAGATGCGAATTCAAAGAGTACTTCCGATTTCTGACTCTCCAATCCTCGACTCCACAGACTCCCCTTTATCACAATCATCCTCAACACTACTACACCCCTCACTAACCTCACTCTTCACCTCAAACTTCGTCTCCTTCACAATGTCCAACCTCAAATCACTCAACATCCCCTTCTGACTACATACCTCATCCAGCTCCCCCTTCTCCAAATCCTTGTTCCTACCCTTAGAACTAGAGATATGAAACGAGTGCCCCATATACGAAGCTCTAGCGTCGTAGTAAGGCGACTTGCGGTCTAAAATGCAACTTTGGAGGTGGAGAAAGGTAGTAGAGACGGTCGAGTTTGTACGGTTGCATGACAGTAATTTCGTGACTTGCGCGACGTGGGGACTTGGAGCAAAAACAGGGGACGTAGCGGAGGAGTGGACGCATGGTGGGTAGGGAGCCAGCGATAATGCCGAGGCAGGCTTCAGTTTCGCTCCAGAGGCCGATGTCCATTAGGCTATAGAGAAAGTCTGTTGTGCGGGTGTAGTCGATGAGGTGTTTCATGCGGATGATTGTTGCGACCGAGGCGCTGTGAACACGATGTCAGGTTTATAATCATGAAAGGATGAAGATATGTGATGGGAATGATGGGGACTTACAGCATGCCAAGGGCTAGAACGAAACCTAGCTGGATCTTTGTGCGTAGGGGTAGTTGGAGTTGCCATATGATCAGGATGGGTAGAGTTGCGCATATCCAGTCAGTGCTGATACACACGGCGCTGAAGAACCAAGTTACATCAGACAAGATCAGTGCTGAGCGGCATTCTCCAACAGGGTCCCAAGCTGCGGAGAAGGGTTTGCATCTGGTGACATAGGCGATGACACGAGTGAGAGACCCAGCGCAAGTGAGAACCATGACGCCGTACAGTATCCATGCGAAGATGCGTTTGGTGCCGCGTGTGACTCGCAGCAAAAGGAAGCAGATGGACACTTTGATCAGGGCGGTCGCGATGGCGTATCCGATGCCGGCGAAGAAAGACCACTAGATTTGTTAATGGGGTGTTGCAGTCGAAGGGTTGCACTCACCGACCTTCTTCGCCTCCTTGATATTGTATTCTGTTAGTCGGTATGCGCGCGCACCGACTCCGAAATTGACGGAAAGAAACTCAAAGACTAGGACGGAGGCGAAGACGGCCTGTCATTGTTAACTAGATTCGAAAAATAGAGTTGTACTCGACGTATAGGTACTTACATATCCCAGTATCATAAGGTAGTCATCGACACCAAATCCGCGTATCCTATATCGTGCCCATACCCTCAATGCGATGGTCAAGGTCGATAGCACCGCCCATATACTCAAAACTATAGTGAACGACAGTCCCTTCCCAACCGGTTGGACCTTCATGTTGCTAGTCAGTCCTGGAAACGGTGGAAATGAGAATGAAGCAACATGCACGCTCGTGGCCACAAGCGCTGGGAAGATGGAGCGAAGCCAATGTCTAAGTATCCAAGCAACCAAGCTCTTCTCCACGCCTACGCAGCCCTAGCGCTTGAGTAGATTATCGTAGGACTTCAGGTAAGCCACAGCAAGATCGTCGTAGACTCCAGGTCAACTATTTGTGGCGGGGTCATGGCATTGGGCTGAACTAGTTTCGGGAGGACGGCCGGTATACTGAATTGGCCGCCTGAATCCTCAGTAGGCGAACAGGGCACCTATTTGTTGAATCAACCTGGAATTAGTTCCCGTTACGCCGTAAATTGTAAACTTGACCACCCAAGATTTCCTTCTAAAGATGACTTTTTGGATAGAATGTGTTCGGATGGTAATACCCTAACGATAGCTTTCTTGAACAATGGAAAGGCTCAGGGTCGTGCATTAGTGCCATTCCAAATTCACAAAGCTGTTGGTTCCAATGCTGATTGGAAAGCACATCACGATTCCTTTGGAGAGAGGCGTCGGAGGTAACGCAATCGGGGAATTTGCGTCATGGGACAAGAGTTCCTAAATGCAACCACTGATGGGATCACTCGCTAATTAGGGACAATCCGGCAAGGATAGCGCATCGGATACTGTAAGTTCCAGGATCGGATAGTAGCTAGCGAAAGAGATCTCATGATCGAGGCTAGATTACGGTCCGGATTATGCCATGCAAAGATAGCTTCATGACTCTGACCACCCCCGCGGGCCTGGACCCTAGCACACTTTGACGTATGGGAATCTCCATTTCTGGATGACAGAATGTGACGGGCATGCCGAACCACGTGTGTGTCTCACTTCGTACGTATGCGGTAGATCAAAGATCAAGGCTGGAAGGCTAACCATGGATCGAGATCAGCTCATTGTTAATGTGTAAATGTGCGACCAAAGATTTTGTACCCCTGGAAAAAGTTGAACTTCGTATCATTGTGTTGGCGAACGTACTCGTGGAAGATCTGCTCTCGATTCCATTTCGAAGTCTCGTATATGCGGGTAGATGGTCACATCCTCCCTGCCGGTCGGTTCCTCAAGTCTCGACAGACTGTGATAACAGCTATATATGCACCTAACGGTAAGTGACCTCTAGCGTGAGCTTCAAGGCCATCGCTCTTATTGCAATATGGCATGCGCATCTTCCAAACCCTTCATTGACGATCTCTTCGCAAGCCAATTCAAATTGCCCCTTTTCACTATCATCACCAGATAACATGCCATTCTTGCATTTCTTGAGTGGACATAGTTTCAGCTTCGTAGTTGATATGTCACTCCAAGGTTTTCACGGCCAATCAGATCATGAGGAGTAATGTTCCGTAGGCGGGTATCAGTGGCGAAGATAGTCACTACCAGGGATTAATAGTATTGTCGCTCTTGTTAAGCGCGAACCGGGCGTGATAAAATCCGGGAGCTTTGATCGCATGTTAAGCCATATTCCTGCTGCCGGAAACCTGCATAAGCGACGTGAAGTCCAGAAACTTGAAGTGTGATGGGTTCCGGTGGACTGGATGGGGAGAAGCAGCAAGACCATGGGATGGGAGAACGAATGAGCCGATATGCAAGATAAGAAAAGGATAGTTTGAAGGAAGAATAGTTCTTCAGTTGAAAAAGTTCCACCATGAACGGCTGGGCGCTGGTCTTATCGAGCGTATTTGGCATACCCCGAGAGGATGACAGTGGATGACAGAAAATCGATTTTCAACAAAAGGTAGATATGAAGACAATCGGTTGACATCCTACTTCATCAGCAATCCAGGTAAAGTTCCGGCGTTCGATCCTTCACAAACTAGCAAAAACACTCAAACTATCCATGGCCTGCCCCTGATCGGACACCATCAAGTTATACCCACAGCTACTCCCCAACCCTGCATTGCCGACCCAAGCAGGTTCCCAGTAGAACAGACCGGTTCCTTTACTGCCAATGCCAGTCACCTTGGCGGCAACAGCCTTCATCCACTGCGTCTGGCCATCCACTGAAATAGGAATATTCTTCGTGTCGCTTGGGAACGCATACGCCGGGTTTGGGCAGTAAGTTGGCCAATCCGTCTCCACTACCATGACCTCCTTGTTATATTTTTTCGCGAGTGTGGAAAGCGAAGATCCAAGAGAGGAGAGAGTAGCGGCGGAATTGTAGAATGGGTAGTATGAGACGCCATGGACGTCGAAGTCTGCAGTGGTAAGGCCGCCGCCAGAGCCCAGGACGGTATCGTACCACCATGTTTGCGTGTCTGACTTCCAGCCATTATCGAGGTGGATCATAATCTTGGGCTTGGGAGACATGTTTGACTCTTTAATGGCTTTAGATGCGCTCTTCAGCAACGCTGCGGCATTCTTCGCACCACCTGATGCACTCAATTGGCCTGTAGGGAAAAGCAACCCAGGTGTGATTTCATTGCCGATGGAGACAATGGCCAGAGGGATGCTGTTGGACGCGAAGGTGTTGATGACCTCCTTTGTGTAGTCGTAGATCTTGGTAGTCAGGGCAGAAGTGGAAAGAGAACTCCATGCTGAGGGCTTCCCCTGTTTGCCTGGATCCGCCCAAGTATCGCTGTAGTGGAAATCGAGATAGATGTTTAGGCCTGCAGCCCTCGCACGCTTAGCAAGCTTGATGTTATAGTCAAGGTTATAGTTGCCGTCGGATGGGTTGACCCATATGCGCTGGCGAACAATGTTGACGCCCGAGTTCTTGAGTATGGTTTCGAGGGGTTGGACGGTGCCGGCTAAGTTCTTGAACTTCGTTCCCTCCGCTTCCTGGACTATGGTAGAACTCCAGTCTACGCCTTTGTACGTCAAGGCGGCGAGGGCGGTAGGGACCGAGAAGAGCAGAGGAAGAAGTGAGGAGAAATGCATGTTGAATGTTCGCGAGAATGATCGACCAAGAAGCGATAGCTGTGAAAAGACATTCCATCTATATCGTCAAGAATCGCATTGTTCTAATAGTTTGCGAGAAATGGGGCATTGCATAGCGTACACCTGTGATAGACGGAAGATCGAATGCTCGCTCCGAGAAGAAAATAAGTGATCGGTTGCGCCAATCATAGGGCTTATGGCATAGGAAGTTGGCACGCGGCTTGCTAAATTGCTAGGGGTGAGAAAACAGTACAGTATCAGGTATCATACCATCTATACCACTGCAGGGTCCACACTCTACGTTTCATATACCAGGCCAGTCTGCGCCGAGTAACGGGAGAGTACGGAGTAGCTGGTGGTGGCATAATAGCCGCGGTCAAGTATAGAGTACAGCGGGGAATTCCGTAACCGAGATCCTGTCACAAGACTCGGTGCAATATTAGCTCGGTGGATTACACATTGGTGGAATTGTTTGTTGACTTTCAGGATAGGGTTTAAGGTCCCTTTGAGGTGGCTTCTCCACTGCACGCTTGAAAGGCGGAGAGGATGGATTGCTGTTCTCGCGACGGAATAGCGGCTGATGTGTATCCCCACTTGAATACTACAAAGGCTAGAAGCTGAGGCTGTTTTGTAGTCAAGTGATAGGATCAAGCTAGATGAAAGAAAAACCAAGCTTCATTCAATGTTGTTCGTTGGAGCTCACCTCCGTCCAGAACCTCGGTATACATTGCATGTCATTACTAAGCCGCCAAGCCATGACATCAACTATTTTCATCAATCACGACACGACTTCTCTATAACCTCATTTCTCAATTGCGCCAGCGCAATCACTCTCATCATCACACAGACTGCACAATGGCATCCCAACGTCTTGCTCTCCGCTCATCGCGGACCTTCTTCACCCTCGCCCGAACCCCCACACGCTCCTTTTCCATCCACAGCGCCCGACAAAATGACACCGACTTCTCCGCTCTCAATGCCCGCTGTCAAGACACAGCCGCAGAATACCGCCGTTTCCAGATCGAAAAGCCCCTCAACCCGCACCTGACCAACACAACCTCGACCATCGTAAACAAAATGCCAAGCTTAGGCGCCGATGCGCCACCACCCGAGCTCATCAAGAACGTAGACCCGAACTTCGTGCCCAAGGACGCAGTGCCAGAGAACACGAAAAAGATGACAGGCGGCACGCAGACGACCAAAAGCAGCGATGTAAGTGCCAAAAAGGACGCCAACGGTACCAGCAACGGCGAGCTAGGCGTCGGAGAGCTTGAAGGCGCGACCTTCAAAGTCGAGCCGATGCGCAGGACGGGCGAAGATGAAGCCACAATGCGAGCACGATTACTATGTCTGTCACCTTGATAAATCTCGAGGCCTCACCCAGCACCACCACTCGCCGCCGCCGCCGCTACACTCGCCGTCCGCACGAATGGGGGGGGGGATGCATGGAAAGGCCTAAGAGACCAAAAACCAGAAGCTGACCAAGCAAAACAGACCAAAGCCGCAAACGCGGAACGCTAGAAAGCGAACTCCTCATGTCCACCTTCGCCGACGCCAATCTCGCCACCATGACTCGCTCCCAACTGCAGCAATACGACCTCTTCCTCGACGAAAACGACTGGGACATCTACTACTGGGCGACGCAAGAACCCTCGCCCACATCGCTCGAAACAGCAGAGGGCTCAGGATCCGACCTCGCGACGCCGAATGCGCAGGGCAAAGATGAATGGAAACGATCACCTGCGACTGGTGAGTGGGCGCAGACTGTAGGCACATTCAAGCCGGCCTATCGTCCTGTTCCGTCGCGTTGGAAGGACAGCGAGATTCTGAACCTGTTGAGAGCGCATGTGGAGAGTCGGAGTAAAGGGGAGGGCAAGGTCGAGGCGAAGGGTTTAGGCAAGATGCCTGAGATTAAGGTCTTCGATGCTTGAATACATAGTATATATCCTTTGATGTCTGTGTATTCGTAGCTGCGCTCATTGTATATCATCCGCATGTAAAATCAGAATTCAGCCCCTTCCTTCCCAAATCTACCCTATTCAGTCTTGGAAACATGATATTATACGCCGCTGAGACCCATCGTAATTCACACACAGTATTATTAACATTATACTACAATACCTCCACCCATGCACCAAACACGAGACCAAACCCACCCTTTTCGAACCCCCCATTTGGTGAAGAGACACGAGATGACAAATGCCTAAGCAATCCATACATGTCAAATTCATCCACCCATAGCACCTACGCCCATGCAAATGCACCTTCTTTTAGATCGACCCCGAACCGGGATCAGAACCCTATCAATACAAACGATGACCTCTCTCTTCCCCAACCCCCTCCCTAATGCAAGGTCGCCGACGTTCCGATTCATCCCTGCCATTACTCCTTCGTGTCCGCTCCTTTGCCGTGGTTGTCGTGGTTGTCATCCTGGCCTTCTTTTTCCTTCTTACCGAGCAACATGGCTCGAAATTCCTGGTTACTTTTCACCTCGCCGTTACTATCTCCGTCTGGCTTCGCCGCGCTCTTGGGAGGCACGCCCGACCTAAAGCCTAGCCCGGGTCTGCCGCCACGACCTCGAAGACCGCCAGTTCCACCCCTGGCGGGCCGCTTAACGTTCGCAGGTTGAATGAAGCTTGTTGCAGCCTTGTACTCGCCCTTTTGTTTCTTGAGCTCCTTTGCCGTTCCGATGCGGAGTTTGCGGTCGTCGAGATTTTGGCCTTGAAGACTGATTCCTGCTTTACCGGCGGCGTCGACGCTATGGAACTCGATGATGGCGCCACCGTGTTGTGGCATTAGAGTGATTTTCTTGTACCCATATGATTCTACGAGCGCCTTGACACGGGCATCGTTTACAGTGTCGGGGAGGTTGAGGATAGCGATAGAGCGGTCAGTCAAGGTACCTGTGATGTTTGCAGCAGCACCAGTATCGGAAGCAGGGGTGGCCTCGCGTTCGCCGGGAGATGCAGTGTCAGCATTCTCGATGATTGACTTCACCTTTGGCTTCGCGACTGCCCTGTCGCTAGCAATCTGCACTTTAATTTGCAAGCCCCAAAAGTCTTTCTCGTTCATCTCAGCGACAGCTGCATTGGCGCTTTCCTTGGTCTCGTAGACGATATATCCGAAACCCTTGTTGTTGCCATTGGTAAGGGTAGGAATGTTGACGCGTTCAATCTTTCCATAAGGAGCGAAGACCTCTTGGATCTGGCGCTTCTTGGCCTTGAAATTGAGCTTCCAGACGTAGACCTCACGACCTTCAGCCGTGGCGCCATCGCGCTTCTTCTTCGCATTTGGGTTTGAGATTTTCGAGATAATTTTGAGGCCTTCAACATCCTCGCCATCCATTTTGGTAGCTGCAATCGCATCCTCGGCGTTGGCAAATTGAATGTAGCAGAAACGACGGTGAGTGTCAAACTTCAAAGATGGGAACCGGATTCCGTGAATTTCGCCGAATGGATTGAACAGCTCGCGAAGGTAGGCTTCGTCTGCGTGGGGTGGGTAGTTTGCGACATACAAGGTAGTGCTCTCGCTTCGCTTGATGATAATCTCTTTACCTTCGAAACCTTTGGCCTGCTTGGTTACAGCATATTCGGCTTCTTCAGCAGTCTCAAACTCCACAAAAGCAGTGACACTATCCTTCTCAGGCTTCAAGGTTATGTTATTCACATTGCCCGCATCAGTGAAGAATTTGCGGATCTGAAGCTGGGTGGCACCTTGAGGGAGCCTTTGAACGATGACTGTGGTATGCTCGCGATCGCGCTTCTGCGTAGTCGATCCAGCATTCGAGAGTGCCTCGCTGGCGGCTCTCACGACTGGAGCGGGGGGTGTTTCATCAGGGTCAATTTGCTTGCTCTTCTTCGCAGGGGGATCTTCTTGAAGGTCTTCACGCTTCCTCTTGCCAGACCCATCTGCAGCGTGAGGTATTTGAGCTTCTGCTTGACTTGCTGCAGCCTCCGCGGCCGCTATCTCCGCCTCTTTTTGTCGTCGAATTGCGACAATCCGCTCCGACCTCCGTCGCTCAACCTGCACACTCCGTACCTTGAGAACTCCCTCATGCTGCTCACAGTGATTGACGTACATTTCGAGAAGAGGCTCCGGATGGTCTATGGTGGTGAGACGCTGCATGCCACGTTCCAACACAGCCGTTGCACCCGAAGGCGTGAGCAAATGCTGGCCTGCGTTGCTCTTGTCGCGAATCGCATAATTTGACCAGACCACCATTTCCCAGATATAGTATCGATACCAAAAATCGTATGAATCCTCTTGTGTTTCAACAAGTGAGTTCCAGATGTTACGCGCCTCCGTTATGTTATCTCGCTGGAGCCAAAATTTGATGTGGATGCGCTCGAGACGATACTTGGGGTCGCCAGGCCACTTGCGTCCATACTTCTTCATGCCGACTTCACGTACATGCTCCAAGGCCGAACGAATGCCCACTTCGGCAATATCGGCATCGTCTTCGGTGGCTTGAGGATCGCACGCTTTGCGGCGGAGGTAGCCACACCATGCCATCTGAACCTTGATCAATTCTTCAATGTCATTGTGTTCTAGCAGGCCAGTGTTGGTGGCGGTATGTTTCACCCCTTCGATCTCCTGAAATCGTCGCTGCTCTGCTTCAAGGGTCAAGAGACGATGCGACCAGAGGGAACCAGACCAAGGACAATGTTGGGTGGCGCGCTCTACAACGTTCAGAAGATCGATCGAGCGGTCCTGTTGCCAGATCAAGAACTCGATGTGGTCTTCCCAAAGAAGCGGATCAACAGGAAATCGAAGTGTTGCACGTTCGTATAGTGCATTAACAAGATGATTGCTGTAGATGCCCAGTGTTTTCTTCTCCCATTTCAGGTATCGTGTCATTGCGTGGTACTCTGCCTCTCTATCACCTTGCTGAACGGCCTGTAGTAGCTTGAATTCAAACTCCTCACGATTGGCATATTGCTGCTTGATGTGAGTATTCTGCTGTATGGCTTGGTCCATTGCAGTTTCGGGGTTGCCATTCACACTCGACACGAACGAAGCGTAGCTGGATAGAGTGTTTCCCCATGTCGCATGTGGCTGGCCGAGCCGCTCTTGGAAGACAGTCATAACTTTGGCTACCTTGTCGTGATTTGGACCGCTCCTCTGCAGGTCATCTCGCAAGAATTGAAGGTACTGGTCCCACACCATGTTACTGTCTTGAAGGCTGTATTTGACCTTGTCGGAACCCTGTTGCCAGACGTCTAGAAGCAGGTGAGGGGTGAAGAGTTCGCGGCCAATCGCTTTGTCTTCGTTGGACCATTGCTCGGGCGGTATCTGCTCCCACGAGCATGCGAGCAGATGGCCCACGTACTCTCCGTAGGAAAGCCAAAGCTTGGCGCTGTAAGGCTCGTCTGTAGTAGCTAATTTGTAGTACTCGAGGACAGTCATTCGGTCCTCGACGTTCATAGCGAGCGTCTTCTCATCGTTGAGTCGACATTCCCACAAGACTTCGCCGAGGGGATACTTCTTCGCCATGGTCTCGTAGGCTTCCCGCAGAATCGGTAGCAGTTCGTACGATCGCGGATTTGCGGGGTCGATTGAGGCGACATGATACTCAAAACCCTGGTGGAGGAGAGTGACAAAAGAGACATGGCTGTAATAGTCCAGCGGGTTCTCGCTAAGGGTTCTGTCGAGCTGTATCAAGTAGTCGACGTGGTGCTGGTCAAGCGCCTTGCTCGCGAAAGTGCGCGGCTTGGGCGATGCTTCCGCCCTTGTCATTTCGCTCGTCACTGAGCCGCCAGAGATGGTGCGCGGGATGTTCTGAAGACTGTAGAGAGTCAGTGAACATGGCAACAAAAGTAAAAGTATTTACGAAGCCAAGAGCGGCAAACAGGCAACCGCGATCGCGTGACGTAGCGGCGGCGAGCGTCGCCGGCGCCGGAGGATCTCACACACTGAACCTTTCGGCCATGGCAAAACGCCCGCTACAGAGGATTATTTGAGAAGATGGAATTTACCTGAAAGTTGGCCGCTGGGCCGCCGAGCTCTGTCGCACAACTTGTTGTTGATGTTGCATTGCCGCTAGGTCTGGAAAAAAGTCAGGAACAATACTTTCACACTACGTTCACGAAACAGACACAGCACAGCGCCGAGCTACGAAACAGCCTAGACCGTTTCGGCATGGAACACGTCCTCCTAGCATGGCTTCTGACGTGCTGCATCCATCTCTACGACTGCGAGAAGCTACACACCTGCCAGAGCATCCATTCCCGGCGTCGAAGACTGCCTATGTGCCAGGTGCGGGGGAGTTGCGCGTGCATCGCGGGGCGAGTGGATAGGTCGGTCCATCGGTGGCGTGCTCGTTGCGCTGTGGAGCTGCCTATGCCCGTTGGCGAAGCCTGTGATGTTCGGGGATGAGACTTGTTGGTACTGGCGATGGCCCTGCGGTGACGACGTGATCTGCTGGCTGAGGCCCGATGGAGTGCGCGAGGGCATCTGTCGTATGGCGCGCTTGCCCGGCGACCGCAGCGAAGGCGATGCACGAGCAGCACATGCGGGAGGGGGTGGAGGAGGAGTCTCACGCGCGGGCGAGTCCTGCGGCGAAAGCAGCGAATTGATGTCCATTTCCAACTCTTCCTCGATGGAACCAACCGACTATTCTCCTCCCAGGCTGGGACTACTACTACGACTGCTACTGCTATGGCCACAACCGACTGCGACTCGTCTACTCGTGTGCCGGGGTGTCCAGTCGGAATTGGTTATCGTACAGACACTGCTGCAGCGACCATACACTATGGGTGCAGAGCGAAACGGACGGCACGACTTCTCGTGGGCGGCATGGGACGAGGGCTGAGAAGAACAAGGAAAGGCTCTTCCCACAACGGAGAGACCCAAACGAGCGTCGCTGGGTTCGAGGCGGTAGAGCTAATACTCTGGGCCGGGCGATGGCGTTGGATTGATTGAAGTCTAGCCTGGCTGGAGAAAAGAATAGAATAGATCAAAGCTACGCGGGCGGGCGTTACGTTAATGACGGGCGCAGGATGCCGCTCGCTCTCGGCATGGTATGCGCCGACCCTACGTATGGATGGAAGTGGACTCTACTGTATACTCCTTGCTACGTCGGTCGCGTCGGATGCAAGAAGCTGCGTCTGACACATGAATAAAAGAAATTGACGCGTGAAGCGCTTGAATGGCCCTAAATGACAGCTGATCGCATCCTCATCCCGTTGACGATGATGATGATCGACCCTTTCTGAACAGCAAACACGGTCCGTGCACCTCGGCATAAGCCGAACCCTCAGAATTTCTTCAGACTACACGACGGCGGCTCCATCTCCATCTCGCCATTGGGGGGACTTGCACATCGCCATGGCTGCTCGAATACCCGGCCAGTCAGGTACGCCTTCCTCACTTGCTCCGTGTATCTCAGGACCCCCAGTTACGACGGGCTAACATGAACTCTCTCCAGGCCTCGCCGCCTTTCGCTCCCGGCCATCATACGTGCCCACCCGCTCCTTCAGCTGCACCCTCCGTCTCAAAGATCAAGCATCGAAGCAGGAGGTGAAGCTCAAGTCGCCGGCCCTCAAAGAGCCTACCGACGCGACTCCTGGACCGCAACTCGATGATACGCTTAGCAACCCCATACTCGAACAATACCTCGCTCGCCACAACACGAACGAGAAGGTCAAACGCCCCGAACCTCCTCTCGGCTCGCTCTCCAAACATCCATCCTCGATCTTTCAGCCCGATGTCGAGGTCTCCGGCTGGTACGAAGGCATCACCCCTACGGAGCTCCAAGCACGTAGAGAGGAAGCACAGAAGCGCAAGGATTTGCTTGACCGTGAACGCGAATATCGTCTCCATGCCTTGAAGATTGATCCGGCCCCCGCTGCACGCCTGAAGTTTGAAAAGAAAATGGCAATCAAGGACGTACTGAAGAATGGACGGGTGACCAAGGCGATCAAGCTGGCTCGCACGGAAAGGCAGAGCACGTACGACAGCACGTTCCTCCCGACGAGCGTGAAGAAGTTGACGCGGATAATGCATCTCATTGTAGGCAAGACTGTGGAAGAGGCGCTCATCCAATTACGCTTCAGTCCGAAGAGGATCGCTCGGGATGTGCGGAAAGGATTGATGATTGCGAGAGATGAGGCGATTGCGAGCAGAGGAATGGGACTTGGTGGTGTGCAGGCTGCGATAGATGCGCGTGAGGCTAATAAGGCGAGGGAGGCCGAACTCGATGCATTGGATGAGGAGTATCCAGCTTTGGAAGAGGAGGACGTCAGCGAAGAAGGATTCGAGCCGTATTTTGCGGACGGGACAAGGCGTCAGGGACACGTAGGCGAGGGCAGGCTGATTGAATTGAAGAACGGTTCGAAGAAGCGCGTCTATGACGAGACGGAGATGTACATCGACCAGGCGTGGGTAGGTCGTGGTGCAAAGGAAGTCAGCCCCGAATTCAGGGCAAGGGGAAGAATAAACATCTTGACGCATCGGACAGCTAGTAAGTATCCCTCCATCCCTCACTCGATATGTCGTAGCAAGCACACCCGCTAACGAACCGCAGTGTTCACCGTTGTTCTCAAGGAAGAAAAAACCCGCATCCGCCTCTCCGAAGAAATTCAAAAGAAGCGCGAGAAGAAGAAAATCTGGCTCCCGCTTCCCGATCGACCCGTTACTTCCCAGAGACAGTATTGTTTATGGTAGTTGGATTGGTTGCTTGCTTGTCTGTTTGCTTGTTCGCCCAACTTCCTGTCTATTGTCTCCGTCTTTTCTTGCGCACCTTTTTGTATCATATGTATGTACATCAATGCCATGTGCGGAATAGAACAGCATTTCCCTGGCGCGGGAATCAAGGCTTGTAAAATACGCAGTATACAATTATAAAAAACGTACCCTTCATTCGTTCCAAATAAACAATGCCCTACATACACACGTGCTTCACGGATCAGCGTAGGCACCAATGCATGTATCCTACACAAACAAAAGGGCTCTCCCCTCCCCTCCGTCCCACCCTACCCCTGCCCCTCAACTTTCCCCAAAAGCAAAAGAACTACGGAATCCAAACGCCATCGCTATGCAACCAAGCAAGCAACCAATTAACCAACCTTACTCCTCGACCGGTTCCACACCCCTCGCGTTGGCATTCGCAGCAAGCAATTCCACCATACCCCCAATACTCCACGCACTCTGGCTCGCATCCACAACCTGCTGAACCCTCCTAAAGAACTGATCAAATAGCACGTCGATCTCCTCACTCCTGCCGAGCTGGTCGGCGTACAGGTCGAGGACGACGAGGGCGACTTCGGTGGTTAGGCGCGTGGTGCGGTAGTCTGCTATGCGGGTGATGAGCCAGCGGAAGATGGGTTGGAGGGAGACTTCGTCGCGGTTTGCGAGGGCAGCGGGGAGGGCGGAGCGGTGGATTAGGGTGGTTAGGAGAGTGATTTGCTGGTCGCGGTAGTTGGTATCCTGGGTTGTTTATGTTAGTGGGTTGGATGGTTGTAGAGAGGAAGCGGAGGGCAAGGAGGGAAGGAAGAAAAGATGGGGAAGCAAACGTACTGTTTGTTCTAAAACCATGTCAAGGGCTTTTGCATATTGGCCTAGACGCAGTGCGTTGGCCCAGGGGTAGCTTTTGTGGATTTTCCCGCGGGCATTGCCGTCTATGATGATGTCTGCGCCTTCGCCGGTGAAGTCGCGACCACGGAGGTTCTTGGCCCATCCTTTGCCTCGTTTGCGCTTCTTTGTGCGGTCGTATTCGTCGATTTTGCCTTCTATGAGGGCTTGCATTTCCTTTTCGCGTTCGCGGGCGAGGGCTTTCTGCTCGGTGGAGAGGCGCGTCTTGACTGATAGGAGGCCAGACTGCATACCGACTGCGATGTGCTTGTCCTCGTTTTGCGACGGAATGACGCTGAGGGAGAGGATTGGCGATGGGTACTTCATGCCTGCTACTACGTTCCAGCCGGTGGTTTCGAAGACTTTGACATGGCCGTCTAAGGAGCCGCTGAGAAGCCGCTCGCCGTTGTTGGTGAGGGTGAGGGCGGTGACTGTCTTTTGATGGTTGCGGAGGAGTTGCACCGGCTTTGCGGCTACGATGTCGAGGACGCTTATTGTGTTGTCGCTGGTTGCAAGGACGGCGGTCCCAGAGGGCATGGGAAGAACGGCCTCCACCGGCGCGGCATGTCTGAAGACCATAACCGCCCGTCCCCCAGCTCTTGAATCCCATAGGCGTACTGTCTGGTCGTAACTTCCAGAGACTAGGAGGTTGCTCTGCGCAGGCATGAAAGCTCCACAACGCACATAGTCCTGGTGTCCGTCGAAAGTCAACGTGCTCTTGTCGCTCGGCAGGTCCCACAAGCGCACCGTCCTGTCGTCGGAGCAGCTCATGAGACCGGTGAGCTCCGATGGATTCCATTGCGTAACCCATACTGGCTGCTTGTGCTCTTTCCAGGTCTTCAAAATGGCGCGACTGCTCAGGTCGAACGCCTGTATTGTCCCACTGTCTCCTCCGGCCACCACAATCCTTCCATCCCGCCGTATATTTCCAGAATGGGCAATGTCGTCGACGCCGAACCGCGAGATATTCTTGATTACTTTGCGAGTCTTAGAGGAGAATATCTGCACGCGCGATCCAGTAGTCACGGCAAAAAGGTCTTGCGCCGCTGTCAGAAGGTTCGAAGATGGTCGGTGTGGAATCGATATATGTGTAACGGGCGAGGAATGCTGTGACGGGTCGAGTCGAAGTTCTGAGGAGAAAGAATTCCAGTATTGTTGTTCCGACGATATACTGGAAGGGCCTTTTGGCAGCTTCACGATCTGCAGAGGTTGCACTTCAGCAGCCATTGTGCGTTAATGAAGGAAATATGTGCACTGTTCTGCTTTTGCTGTGTTGATATGATCTTTCTGAGCTATTCTGATTCTTGTTCTTTCCTTTTGCTCAATTTTGACTGGCTTTGGACGGTTCTGTTCTTCTCTTCACAATGGCGACGGCGGGACGTGAACTCGAACTTTTTTGGTGGAGATTGGACCGTGCACCGAACCAGTCTGCATTGGGAATAGCGTGCGTCTTCACTCCCCCTCTTCTGGAACCTCCACCGATCACTCTGCGCCTCAATGAATCTTCACCGTTATTGCTCAAATGCGCATTCTTGTATTCCTCCAACACTCCATGATAGCTGCGACGCCGTGATTGCTATTGATCTCCTGCCTGCTCTGGCTAGCGGCAATATCTACCAACACCCTGCCGCCTGGTAGCCTGACGATCTTCCCCGCTCACCTTGATAATCAAGCTCGAGCCTCATCAGCCCTCTCGCCTTCATCTCATCATTAGACCAGGGCGAGCCTGTTCCGCTCTCATCATGACACTCTTTGCACTTCGGCTTCCTTCGTTGCTGAGTCATACATCTGTTGTTAGTTAATGGTTTCTCTTCCCGCCTACCCTGACGTTGGCACAAGCCACTCCCGCGTTCCCGCTATATCCCGTCTCGGCCTCTAATTGCCTTGGAGTGTCAACATAGTAGTCAACATGATCGATCAACAGCCTGACAGCTTGGACGAGTTCTTTGACTTTTCTCAGCTCGACCACGACCATGGTTTTCACAATATCTATCCGCACCAAGTACCTGAGCATGTCGTTCCCCTTCAAGACACAGACTCAGCCATGGACTGGCAGCTGACAGGGCTGGATGGAGTTGACATACTAGCTTCCATCCCGCCCAACTCCACATACGCAAACTCCATAGATTTATCATCTGAGATGGACTGTTTGAGCCCTCACTCCCTTCAAGACCCAACTACCGATGTATTTCATCATTGTGACAGCCTTGTAGCGTCGACGATGCTACCTACGAACCAGAACCACCTTTCAGAAACATTGGAAACGCCAACAACCGGCACAGAATCCATTCCTTCTCCAGCCGTCTTTGTCGATGCTAATAAGAGCTCTCCACCAACTCATCTAAAACATAACACGACCGTTACTCGCAAACCTGAATCCGCCACACGCAAGGGAGCTTCAACTCGAATCCCACTTGAAGCGAGGCAAATACTTGAAGAGGAGTTTGCTGCCAACCCATACCGTGAGTATCAGTAGAACCTGCATGCGGAACATACACTGACGCCACATGCGACCGTTCAGCTTGTTCATGGGAGATTGACATCATCGCCCACCAAGCCAATCTTAATGTGAAGCGTGTTAGGAACTGGTTCAACAACACGCGAGCGCGCAAAAAGGGTTCGGGTATGCTCTGAGCCATAACTGAATTCGTCTCTTGATTGAACTAACAACTACAGACACATTTGAAGCCAACTTGACAAAGCTGAATAGCAGCACTCTCTCACTAGCATCACAATTATCAAAAGATAGTCTCGAGGCTCTCGACAAGCAAACCAATGAGACGGCTCAGCCGCCTCAGCCTCCCCTTGCAGTATACCTTGCACACTCTTACCAAGAGGAGGCAGTAACCTTCTCAGTCATTCAAGCAGCAATCGATGAAGGTTGTCTTAGCGACGAAGGTGACTTTAAGGTAGACGCTTCCATCTCAAACAAGGGCAGGTCAGGTTCGGTCATCACCTCAGTGAATTCATCCGACGGTACTGCCCCAACGACTTATAGCAGTGGTAGCAACCTTTCTTCGTTCAACCGTGACAGGAGACGGGGTCGCCGACGAATGGAATGGAAGACGTCGCCTTACACGCGAACAAAGCTCAAAGGGTTGGATAGCGCAGGCCAACCCCAAGAAAATCTTCCCTTTTGCTGCACCTTCTGCCCACGAGCTTTCAAAACAAAGTACGAATGGATCCGTCACGAAGATTCTGTGCATGCGCTTCGAACAACGTGGATATGTTGTGACACCAAGAACGTGCCGTTACTATCGTGCCCTTTCTGTGGCCAACTCCACCCCGATGAATATCATATGGCGAGTCACAAGTACCAGCAATGCCGCAACAAGCCCGAATCTCAACGAACGTTCTATCGAAGAGACCACTTCATCCAACATTTACATCACGTACATTTTGCGAACGTCAAACATCCTTCAGCTCGGTTAGGCTGTCAAGCCCGCCTCATGGACAGCGAGGGCGGTAACTTTGGGTGCAAAGATCTTGCTGTCAAATGGCGAAGATTCGGTGCTCCTATCAAGGCTGACGATCCTATGTTACACTGTGGCTTTTGTGGCAAGCGATCTAAAAACTGGAGTGAACGTTGTGAGCATGTCGCCGAGCACATGTATGCTGGCGAACTAGATCGATCAGCTTGGTGGGCAGAAAGATTAGAGCATCACTTGGAGAACCTATGCTCACCCGACGCAGTAGGACCATTTCGCTGCCGATATTGCAAAAAGGTCTTTGCCAACACCGATGCGATGAACAAGCACTCACACTGCCGTGTATGGAGTTGTCGCTTCTTACAATCGTTCGACGATGTCGCGGCCGAGAATGCCGGGCCTCCACTTTGTCCCCAATTTCCATCACCCAAGGCTCATCACTGCCATCTGTGTGGTGCCGGCTACCGTTCTTTTCACGTCGAGCATGCCCAGCATTATCACAGGTACCGACAGTGCGATCAAATACTATACACATCGGAAGATGAATTTCTTCAGCACATGCACAATAGCCATGGCGCATCCCATCCATCGCTGCTCAAAGGTAATTCAATACTAGAACAAAACTTCTCCAGAAACAAAGGCGCCTCATTCGAGCCCCTTGAGCTTGACGAAATCATGCAAGGCTGCCGCGAGGCAACACCAAAACCGACTTACGTCGACCCAGTGGCCACCAAACCCCCACGCCCACCAGTTTCCGTAGCCGAATCCACCCAACCACCCAAACCCCGCCCCTCAACCCCCGTCATTCGAACGAAACCACAAGCCCAGTCAACAAGCTCCTCGGACCACAAGTCGCATAAAACCCGACGCCAACGTTCTGATAGCTCAAGCTTCAAGCCTATCCCACAGGGTCCTCGGTTCTTCCGCCTCAGTCCCTTGGTACCGTTCCTCGCAGCCCGGATCTACTACCTGCGCAGCGCGATGCCTGCGGGTCTCTTCCCCGATGGCAAAGCTGTGCTTGATGAGATGCCGAAGAGTCATATTGCGACGCTTGTCATGAGTTCAGGGCTTGTTGGGCTGACGGGAGTCAAATTTCCGCTGGGTATGAAAAGAGATGGGGAGAACGGGCCAGTAGAATTCATGCTGGAGGAAGACGACGAGTAATGTGATTGACATGTAGTAAGGTGAGAGAAGTGTACGCAGAGTTAATACGATGATGTGTTTCGTGAATGATACGATATAGACGAGTCTTGGTTCTATGGAACTACGCGTAATTACGAATGACGGATAGATGATTGTTCTCATGATGTTTTTTCATTGTAGCTACGCTACATTGCGGGGGAGTGTTTAAATTAAGCTTCATTTCTGTGGTAATAGATATTAATTATTTTCAAAGTTTGGGGTTGCATGAGATTTGTATGTAGTCTTGGTACTAGCATTCGTCCAACCATGCCAATCTCTGTATTTTGATACGACTTCTTCCTCACTCTCTAGACGTGGCCTTGTGTTTCGAATTGCTTCTCTCACTTTTGATAGCGTCAGTCTAGACTGGCACTATCAGAGGATCATGACAGATGTCAATAGAACGTACAGCTGGTTCTGAGGAGCTCAATACCTGGGACAGAGTGATCTCCTTCACCAATCAAACCCTGGACAATGACAAACGGTTGATCCAAGGCTACAAGAGATGCCTAGTTTGGGAATTTTACCTGCTTCTGGGTTACAGATTTGGTGGGCCAATCTGATATACCTTATTTGCCTACTCGATTTCGACTTTCCCACCACCACCAGTAGCAGTACCACCACTTCAATTTCCAATCGCTTCAATCCCTATGCTCACGCTGAGTACCCGACTTTATACTAGCCTACTCCCAAACATATATATACCACACGCCCACGCCAAAAACGTCCGCACAACCAACTTCAATTTCCCACCCAACAACTCAAAATCAACAACCCCAACCACACTCCCAACACAACGACTCTCCCACAACCCACAACCCACAACCATGTCACCCAAATCCAAAACCCTCACCACCCTCCCCACCGAACTCCTCGTCAACATCCTCCGCAAATTCCTCCTAGTAAAAAACGCAATCACATCCAAAACCCACCCCATCTTCATGGACACACGCTGCCTAGGCGGAATCTTCCAAACCAACAAACCCCTCCGAAACCTCGCCCTCCAAATCTACTACGGGGAAAACACGCTCAAACTATCCCACCACCAAGCCTACTCGCGACCGCCCGACAACAAAACAAGCCGGTTCCACACGCCCGCTCCGGCCCTCAGCCACTGGATCCGCAAGCTCCACATCGACATTGGATTCGGGCCCGAGTTCGCTCGCAGCGCGTATCGCGATGATTTGTTGTTTCTTTTTTGTCCGACGGCGGCGACTTTGGTGGGGTTGGGGGGGCGGTCGGCGCTGGTTAATACGGGGTGGCAGGTTCATATGTCGGGGATTGAGGTGCTTCGTATTAGGTTGGTTGGGACGGTTTGTACGCGGAGTGCGGTGCTGAGTGATTGGTGTACCTTGGGGCAGTTGCCGGGTATGGCGAGGATCGATGTGAGGCCGAGGCGTGTGGAGGTTGTTGTTGATTTGGTTCCTTGTGAGATTGAGGATCATAGGGGGCGGTGCTCGGTGGATTGGGGGTTTGGGGAGGGGCTTGTTGAGGTGGTTAGGGGGATGGTGCGGTTGCGGACGGATTAGGATGGGGTGGGTGGACTTTTTTTGTGGGGGGGTTCTTTCGTGTGCTTTTTGTTTGGCTTCTTGATGTGGTGAGGTGAGGTGAGGTGATGGGATGAGATTTGGGGGAATGGAATGGGAGGGTATCTGTCTAGGGAATTTGGAACGCTTAAACATGGGATGGTTGGTCAGTTAGTGTATTTTCAGTGTTCTTTATCTTGCTTTTCATACATGGAAACTGTTTCGTAGAAGGAAGCTATCTCACTGAAGGAAACCTTTCCATGAATGAAAACCATCAGCAACCAAACACAACAAACACAACAAACACAACAAACACAATTCCCCGCAAAAAGCAAAACATCCAACCCTAAATCAAGACATCAGACCTCTTCTTTCCATACTTCCATACTTCCATCCCACTGGGCAAGCTTTTCCTACCCTAACACCCCACCACCCACCCTCTACACATACCCGATAAACAAAACCACACGCAGCCCCATCTAACCTCATGCTATTCTTCAAACCAACATAGGCTACACCTCCATCCTTTTTCTCTTCTGCTTCGGCTATTTCTCCTGGAGCTACCAAGTCCATCCACTCACACACCTACTCACTCACTCACGCAATCATTCAATCATTCAATCATCCAATCACAAAATCACACAATCATGCAATCCAACAACAACCACAGACCCAACACAAACATAAACACCAGAGACAGAAAAATAGAACCATATTAATAATTTTCACCACCAGATACTCCTACTTCCTCCCTACTCATCCACCACTACCACAACCACCACCACCACAACCACCACCACAACCACCACCACAACCACCACCGCCACCACAAAGACCTCACCCAACTCCTCATCCACCCAACCCATCGAAAATCCCAACAACAAAAGGAACTATTGTCTAGACCAAAGTCCACAATCCTTCTTCTCTCAGTCCCTCACCCAAGCCTCATCCGTCCATCATCTAACCAACTTTCCTCCTCCACCCAAAGCCCAAGACAACACAAAAAGTCACAACCCCATATCCCCCACAAACAATGCATCAGACCTCCCAACGCCCCACGCAACACCAAGAGAAAAACGAAACGAAAGCAAAGGGAAATGTCGTATAAAAAGATAAAGAAAAAAAGGTAATAATGCAAAAAAAGGGTCAGTCTATATGCAGATGCAAACGTAGATAGGTATTCCCAAAAAGAAGAATAGAATTAAAGAAGCGCTGGTTCGTGATACTTAACAGACAAGCGCTTGCTAAGTTGCTCACTGGTAGCAAAGAAGTAGAATGTGAGAAACAAGGGTAGTGTGCATATTGATAGGTGAACAAACCGAGTGCGAGACACTTTATGATTAATTATCGAAAACAGTGCTATCGAACAGTGAGTGACTGCGGCTGCGAGCGCAGTTACGAAGAGCCGATGAGTGCCTGGCTACCCTCCACGTTCCATCCAAAGTCGAGGATGAGTATACGTCCATCCTGGCTAGTTGCCACGACGCGACGATAGTCGCTCTTGGCCGATAGAATCCAACTGGTAGTCCAATTCTCATAGTTGGCAAAGACTTCTCCGGTAGCGTAGTCAGCAACACGTATACTTTGGTCGTATGAACCGGAGACGATTCGTCCATTGAAAGCATCAAGGAAGAGCGATCGAACAAGACCGCCATGACGAATCGAGGTATGGAGCAGCTTTCCAGTAGTGGCATCAAACTTGTACACCACATGATCGTTACCGCCAGCGAGGACAATGTTGGCGTCGTCTGAGAATTCGACAGCTGCGAGGCCGCGATCCTCTGAAGGAAAGTCCTTTATGGACTCATTGCCGGAGTCGAGGTTCCATAGCTTGGCGACGCCATCACCAGAGGCCGAGACCAAAAGGTTACCACGGAGTTGCACAGCATTGACGGGTCCCCTGTGACCTTGCAATGTACGGATTTGCCTTCCGGTATGGCGGTCCCAAACGATTATGGCAGAGTCCTTGGAGCAGGAAATGATATACTTTTCATCCAAGCAAACATCCAATACACCGGCCTGGTGTCCCCTCAACTTATGTAGCGGGACAAAGTTCTCACCGGTGATGTCCCAGACAATGCATGAGTAGTCTGAAGATCCCGTGACCATGATTTTGTCGTCGTATTGAAGGCACAGTATCGAAGCATCGTGAAACATGGAGGGGACATGGTAGATTTCATTGCCTCTAGGCGTGCCATTGAGGGAAGGGTTATTGACCTTTGTGTCCGGGTGAACTGCGAGCTGGTGCGGGGTGTTGGGTTGCGGGCGATGGTTGGGACCTCCAATGACCTTGATGCATTCGTACGTTTGCATGTCCCATACACGAATGGTACGATCTCGCGAGCCAGTAATGATCTTCTTCCTGCAACAAGATTAGCTTGAAACGATGTAGAGTGGAGGTTTGACGCTGGTCTACGTACTCATCGAACTGGCAGCAATATACCGAGTCTGTGTGGCCATTGAGGTAGATGGCACTCGGTGTGCATGTCGTCCATCGTCTGTTGATGGTCTTTCGGGCACGATACATCTGCTTCCAGTCTTGCTGGGGCACGGCACTACCGTTCTTAGAGAACTTGCCAATACCGGGGCCACCCATCACGATGGGAGTCGGCGAGACATGTACCTGGGTGAGAGAGTGAGTCGACTAGGCCGATCCAGAGCGATTGGGGATGACGTACTGTAGGCTGAAACTTTTGCAAAAACACCTCCTTCCAAACATGTCGAGAATGGGCAATCTCCCGCCAGTGTTTGGAGACGAGTTCAGCCTGTATGAGGGACGGAGCGTCCAGGTTCGACAATATGAGTTCCGTGACCTCGAGGGGAAGCACAACGGCCGGATCAGCTATTCGAGTCAGTAACCGTCGCCTCTTGGTAGATTCGGGATCCATTGCGGGGTCAAGAGACCAAAGCAGTGGTGGGCCTGCCAACGAGGGCACCAGCAGAAAACCGCCCAGATGCACATTGTGGAGCTTGGGGGTGTGAAGTGCGGCCATGCTAAGTATACTGTGTGCCGACAAAGCTGGCTGTGGAGGGGGTGGTGGAAGAAATGAAGACACAGGCGACTTCGACGGCAAGGTGGAACTCCTTCACCATTCACGTGCAAAGACAACACCAGGTCGTACTCGCCTTCACTTCACATCGGCCAAGACTAGCGGCAGTGACAAGAAAACAACAATCGACTTACCCATCTTTTTCTCCGTCGCGCCGTCACTTCTGCTAATGGGCGAGGAGCACATCATGCCAACACCACTCTCACTATCTTTGATCACTTCCTCCATATCCACGGGCGACACACCTCCTTCCAAAAAGCGTCTTGTCTGTTCCTGCTCGCGACGGAGCTGCGACTGCCTGGCATCATTCGCAGCAGCGGCAGCCTGTCTCGCAGCAGTACCGGGAGCCTGCACGGGGTAGTTGGACGGGATGGGAGGCGGCACGGGATTGTACTTTGCGTATTCGCCCGATGGACCGGAAGCAGCAGGACGGCGGCGTAGGCTGTGGAAGCGGTTGAGCATGGAAAGGCGTCTCGAGGGCGGGCATGGCGGCGGGCTGGCCAGGTCGTGGTCAGGTATAGGGAGGGGCAGGCCGGAGTCCTGGTGGGTCAGTGGAAGGCGAGGGAGATCGACATTCGTGGCATTGTTTTGGGCGGACTTGCGGGACGACGAGGAGGTGGAGGCCATGGGGGCGTCGAGAAGATTCTGGATCGAAGGACGACGGGACGAAGACGACGATGCCGAGAGCTTGCGGCGGATCTGCTTCACACCATCCCCGAGGATGTGGGTTGCCCGCGACAGCGACCGCGAGCTCGTGTGCACATAGCCGGAGCTGGACTGGGCCCGAGAGGAGCGATACTCGACGCTCTCCTGCACGGCACTCAGCGAAGAAGTGGCCGACTCGCGCGTCTCGCCCGTGTGTGTGCTAAAGGTCTGCGATGCGGTGCGTTTCATGCTCGGTTCGAAGCTCGAGGGAGGAGCGTGGCTGTCGTCGACGGCTGACGAGGTTTTCGGACGAAGCGCAATGGAGGGCTTGCGATGCATTGGAACCTAGCGAGGCCGAGAATCCAGCGAGATGTGGCACCACGTTGCAACCACGAGAGTTTGAGTATCCACCCTTTCTTCTTGCTCTTCTTCTTGTCCTTGTGGGTTTCCTTCCTTGCTATATCTACGGTTTTTCTGATAGGGGCGGTGGGTGAGGGCTGATGAGGTAAGGCGAAACCACGGACCCGAAACGAGTGCGAGTCGTGGTCAAGGAGTGATCAAAGAGGGCGGCAACAAGGGCAGCAGGCAGAGGGAGCGTAACGAGACGAGACTATACGAGGCGATGCAAAAGGCGAATAGGGAGAGTGGGTAATAGCGAGACCACACGGACGGGAGTCTTGGTGGAAAGACGAAAGAGAGAGAGAGAGACACCGAGTAATAGATTGAGAGAGAGACTGATGGAGTTTGGGATGGATAGATGGGGAGCGAGGGAGGGAGGGGGGGTAAGGGGGGGGCGGACGAACGAGAAAGTATGTAAGAGGCCGTACGGGGGCCATTGAGGCGTGCATCTGTTTTAAGTGATCAGAGCCGTTTGGGCCAGGATGCAGGGCTGGAGACATTAGCGGACGGACGATCAATCACTTAGAAGTGTGACGGGCCGGCCATTGGTGAAAGGAACATGCAAAGGCCCGTCGAAAGACCGTACTACGCCCTGTTCACCGGGCACCAGCAGCAGCAGCAGCAAGTATCAAGTACCTAGTCACCTATAGTCACCCAGTCTCCAGCAGTGCCAGCAGTATCGAGCAGCATTAGATGTGCATGTCTCTCCCAACAGCGCCTCGAGACTCCGGGACTCCCACATCGCCTTCACATCCGTTTCCAACCTGCCAACCCCATTGCGTCCTGCTGCTTGCCACTGCATCCAGCTCTCCAGGCGACTCTAGATGCCCAGCACAGAGCTGTCGGGTAACTGTTGAGCCCGGTTCAGCCCTCACCGCTCTGCAGCTGAGTCGTGCACAAGGCACTGCTGCACCGCCAGCGCTCGCCACCACGGCGACCGTCTCCGACCGCTCAAGACGATGACGACGACAACCCCAACCCCAACATCATCATTACCGTCCCCGGCGCCCATTCCAGCCCTGTACCGCCTCGTCTTCCTCTACGTCGAGCCCGTCTCAACGCTGGTCGGCGCCATAGCCGCCCACGTCTACCAGGACAAGTATCTGCAACTCACCCACTCTGCTTCGGCGCCACAGCATGGCGTGCCGGCATCGACATCCATTGTACTGACCCAGCTGGCGAACCTGTACTTCCTGTCCTCCATCAACGAAGCCCTGGTGCTGCGAGCAACCACCGATCACAGGGTCTGGAAGGCATTCCTGTTTGCCCTGCTCGTAGCGGATCTCGGCCACCTGTATTCGGTTCGGCTAGTGGGGAGCTGGGTGTATTGGCAGGTCTGGAGGTGGAATGCCATCGATTGGGGCAACGTTCCGTTTGTTATGTTTTTGGCGGTGCTGAGGCTGGCCTTTCTCGCCGGTGTGGGGTTGAACCAGGAATGCCCCGTCGTGAAGCCGAAAAAACAGAATTAAGTTATCGTAGAGGAAAGTCTAAATTGATTAGTAGGTAGATATTATCCAATGTGCTTGTTCAATCTATCTACGGAGTACTTGGGTAGCTATTGTACAAAGTATCCATATAGAGTACGGAGTCTATGGAATACAAATTATATAATTTACCCCCCCCTTGTTGTCCATCTCCCTTCTCCATCTACGGAGTATTACAAAGTATCATCTTATTCCCATTCATCCGCCCCCTTCCCGTCCCAACCCTGCTCCTCATCCAGCCCAACCCAGCCGCAACCTCGCACAAACGATAGACAAGGTACAACCCCAGATTCCCAAACCACGCCGCTGGCCATATCACCCGTACCACCCATACCACACTTCCCGAAAAGAACACCCCCCCATTCCATAAACACGTACTCCCTAGTTAGACCACCAGTACCACAACGTCACAAACACATCATGCCGTGCATGCGTGCATGCCTACCTACCCACATACATACAAAACCCCCGATCGGTGAGGATAAACAACAGGAAACATCCCCGCGCAGCCCAGACACCCAGACCTTCCAAGTACCGCCGCCATCTCTCCGTGTTCCAGAAGCATAAGCATGAGGGTTAAGCTCAGGCACATGCACGGTGGGCGAGGTGGGTAGGTGGGTAGGTATGTAATTAGGCACCTCCATATAGGCGATGCATGCATGCATGCATGGATTCTTCATGCGGGCTGGGGCTCTGTCTGGGAGAGGGGCGATGGTTTAGTTATTGTTGCTTGTTTCATATGGAGATTGGATGGGATGGGCTGGTTTGTATATTTGTGTGCATATATATATTTACATATACACATGTCGTTATTTACTATTTGTTTACGTGTTGTATGGAGTATATATATATGTTGGTTTGTTGGTGTTTGGGCGCGTGTCGTTATTACTCTGTATACTCTGTCACGTGTTTGTATACTTGTTACATACATACCCCACCACCCCGCTTAGCTCAGCCCAACACAGCCCATCTCAGCTCAGCTCAGCACAGCTCAGCACAACACGGTACAGCGCATATAAATAGCACGAAAAGCGCCTTCTCACTATACTTACTACACGTACTACACCGCCAACTGCCAACTGCTAATCACTAATCACTAGATAGATACTACCTACTTTCCAACACACACAACTCAGCCCTACAAAGTACAAACCACATGGTAAACCAAGCATAATCAATAACAAGAAATGCACGTCTAAATAACAAAGGTACAACAAAAGATACAAGCTAGAAGTACAAAGTAAAAGAGGATTGATTGAATCATCTAATACTTGATTTTGTTTTAAATGGATTGGATTGGGATTTGTGTATGCTGGTAGCCTATCCTATACCTATGCTATGCTATCTAATCTCATCCTGTTTCAGTTCAGTTCGGTGCAGCGCAGTCAAGTCCAACCCCCCTCTCCACGCTCAATGGCAATGGCAAAAGTAGGAGCAGTAGCAAAAGCAAAAGCGATAGCAAAAGCAGAGTAAAAGCAAAAGCAAAGTAAAAGCAAAAGCAAGTAAAAGCAAAAGCAAGTAAAAGCAAAAGCAATAGATAAAAACAAACAGACAGACAGACAGACAGACAGACAGACAAGCAAACAGATAGATAGATAAACAAACAAGCCATACACACACAGAGAGAAAACACACCCACAAAGGGCTACAAACAGGTAGGGTATATAATGCGACACAATAAGTTTTTAGAGAAAAATAAGAGAGAGAGAGAGAGAGAGAGATACAAAATACACAAAGAAGAAGACAAAGAAGAAGAGGAAAAAAGGGGGATTCAAATAATAAGCCACCCAAGATGCCATAACAGGCAATCACACACATTCGTAAACATGACAAGACATGACATGACAAAACAAGTTGGAAAGAAGAACAAGAAGAAGAAGAAGAAGAAGAAGAAGAAGAAGAAAAGGGAAAGAATCCCTCCATACAATTACGCCCGAAATTTAGCCCAAAGAACCACACCCGTCATCCCCGTCATCACCACCGCAAACCAGAAAAAAGCCATCTCATCCATCCAAACCCAACCCAACCCAACCAGGCGATAGTTTCCATTCCAAATCGCCCAGATATTTGAAAGTAGTATGCCGTTGAAAAAGAACCATTCTCCCGACAGTGAGAGATAAATACGAACGCTGACCGACGCATCGGTAGATAAAAGGGATAAAAGAGACAGTAAAGAGAAAACGTTTGGCAGGGTAGAGACAATAAACGACATGCTGAAGAAATACCGACGCGAGTTCCCACCCATGCATGCATCCACTCATTCATTCAAGTACAAGTGTCGTCGTGGGCAAGAGAACGATCCGTCTACAAGTCCGGGAGAGAGGATTCCAGTGGTCCTACTCCCATCGGCCCTCCCAAACTGTACATAGCCTTGTCCAAAGTCTCGAGATCCATCATGCTGCTGTCGGGATAGAACAGCATCATATCGTCCACATCCATAGGTGGGAGCGTGACACCGAGGCTTTGAAGGTCCTCGGATAGCTGTGTGTCTATCGGTACAGGCTCACCGTTGGTGGCAGCGATCCATGCATCCGGCATATCCACATCCTTGATGGCGAGATTGATCTGAATATTGTCA